>JAYMTP010002884.1:0-18397 GCA_036897365.1 Geranium brycei
TATATATATATGTTTGAGATAATAGTAAATAAATTATTATCATACATGTACTCATATTTAATATTTATTAAAGACAAAATGAATGATATTCAATTATTTTAATTTAAAACTTGTTAATAATTATTAGGATAATTTCAGATAGGCCACTTAAAAAATTTGGATTCTCACCTAGGTCATAAAATTTTTATTTTTATTTATGAGGTCACCAAAAACAACTTTCTCTGGCGAGGCAGCTCCTCCGACAACAGGGTGAAATCACGAAAGAGAGGGTTTCACGAGAAAGATGATTGATGGTTCGTAATCAAATCGGGCTAACTGAAGCCGGCCAAACCAGAAATTGAGATAAACGGTTGATTCAATTATTGATTGTGAGGGTATTTATGTCATTTCATAAGTTTTAAAAAAAAATTAAAAAAATTAACAAAGTGAGACAAAAATTGTTTTTGTGACCAAACCTTTTAGGTGACGTATGAGAGAATCCAAATATACCCTGCTGATCTGTATCTAGATCGTTCATGTCAACCTTCATACTGGTTTGATGATATGCAAAATGTAAAGATTTTACCATTAAAACATATCATCGGTAATCAACAAGAAGCATTATGTTTCATGAAGCTCACCTCCCACCATTGATGCTACTTGAAGCTCATTCATGGTCGTCATTTCGTTTATTCAAAATGAGATGAATTAGTGTTTTATTTACTCGTTTATACATATTTTAGAATTATCGATTATTTGATTGTAGGATCCTATCAAATTAACGACACACAAAATGTCATGACTATCCCTGTTAACTAGTACTTGAAGCAATTTTTTTTGTTTCATTCGTCAGCATCTCCACCGTTCATTGTTTCAATCTTATGAGGTATGATCGTTCTAAGATTTGTAATGCGAGAAGAGTTTATACCCAAGTTCGTTCCCTAGCTTAATTTACATGTGTAACAAGCTTTTATAAACATAAACAAATTTTAGAATAAATATTACAAATAAAACTTGGATTCCACTCCAATATCATTTGGATGGCCAATTGAGTAAATAAATATTTATTATACCATATTTAATTTTAACATTACAAACCTGATTTTAGAGTGCCGATTTACCATATTGATCAAATCTACGGTCGCCCATGATTACCGTGGGCAGTCTGTGGTCAACCGACGTCGCTCATGGACGTCCGGGGTCGCCCATGCTAAACAGTAAAAATGATTCATGATTGACCAAATCATTTTTCAAAATTCATTCACTCTATTAAATTGTTGATGGACGAATCTCAAAGATTTTAGTCCACGCATATACTTAGGACCAACATCTAAAATAGACAACTAGTTAGATCGTGAGACCTCTCACTCAATAGAAGTCCTCATACATCGAGAAAAACCTTTCATTTTTCTATTTCATTCCGATCTTAGTAAGGGGTTACTTAAGCTGCACATGCTATTCATTTTCATTCCCAAAAGAAAACTAGAAAATTGAGCTCATAAAGATAATTATAATCTTCTGGTTATACTTTGGCATGCAATTTAATTTCCTCAAATACCTTATCACGATATTACATAAGCATGGTGACAAAATGGAATGCATAGACTTAAATAAGTTTAATTTAGTTCAAAAAATAAGATATATAGAAATAAAGCTTATGGTATTATTTGAGTACCTATGCTACAATAACAATGAATTAGTTACCATATTCATGTTGATGGAAAATGAATCTGCCATGACAATAGGAGGCGGAGCAACTAATTTTGATAATGAATTAATCATGATCATAATATACAGAAGAACATATATGTATCATGAGAAGTTTGACTATTTGTAGACAAGTTAATAACAATTTTATTCAACAAAGCAAAAACTGTGATCATGATAGACATTTTTGTACCATACCACTCTCATACCTTAGCTATTTTTTCCCCTTTTTAGTACCCTACTATCATTTTAGGACAACATGCCCACAAAATACCAAAAATACTTAAACTACCCCTAGGATTGAATTGGTTTAAGAAATCAAAATTGAACCAGATCAATTTTGAAATCAAGAAATTGTCCAACGGTGAAATTAAGTGTCGGGTGAACCACCTCTCTAAGGATCGGGAAGTCTCTCCAAGTAATCTTGTTGGCCTCATGAGGGTCGTGAGGAAGGAAACAACCAAGTGAAATCCAACCGAAATACAAGTAGGAAGGATAGCTCAGCTCGCTGACGATGACGACAAATCGGAGCTCACTTGCGGAAAAAATAGAAGAGGTGAGCTCAAAAAAATGGAGCTCACTTGCCAAAAAAAAATGGAAGAGGTGAGCTCGAAAAAATGGAGCTCACTCACCGGAAGCGAGGTAGTTTGAGTACGAGAGAGAGAGAGAGAGAGAGAGAGAGAGAGAGAGAGAGAGAGAGAGAGAGAGAGATTTGACTTTTTGCTGAACCTGAAACTACTGAAATTGAACCGGTTCAATTTTAGGGGTAGATTAGATATTTTTGGTATTCTAGGTTTTAAATTGTTTCAAAATGATAGTTAGGGTGCTGAAAAAAAATAGTTACTGTATGAAAGTGAAAAATGGTATGATTATATGTACAAAAATGTCATTTTCCTTATAATTTAATAAGCAATACATGAAACAACAATGGACCATTAAATCAGGCACTCGTTGCTTAAAAGAACTATCTGTTTATTACTTTAATTTCCTTTATATTTATTCAGAGATAAATAATTATCTGTTAGTTATTTTAATTTCCTTTATATTTATTCAGAGATACGAATGTGCGCAATTTAAGAGCGACGGATGAATCCATGTGTACTACTCTTATTTTTCTACTAAAGGTGGACACATATTGACATTTGGTAAAAATTAAGGGTTGTAAACGTATTGCGTCTGCATCCCTTAATTTTTATTAGTTGCAGACCACGTCCATGTCTGCCGCCCTAATGTTGATATGGTGTAATGTCAAATTCAAATTCAATTTGGTTTCTCAACCAAGTTTGAGAGAGAGTGTTAGAATAAATAAATAATACGTTTAGGTTTCGTGATTTAATTTAAGTTTGTTACCCATTATTTAGATTTTCCTATTATTGTTAGTTTTCTTAATTTAATTTTATTTGTATTTATAATAATAGATCACCTCCTATGACAAGAGATATAATTAAAAATATTAATTAATAATATTATTCTCTACTTTATTTCTACCACACAGGTTACTTATCGAATAACTATTTGAACACACTACTGTTTTTTTAAAACTATTTGAACACAATAATGTTAATCAATATTTGAATCACGAGTGTAAGAGAGTAAATAAGCATAAACAAATTTTAGAATAAATATTACAAACCAAACTTGGCTTCCACTCTAATATCATTTGGATGGCTAGTAGAGTAAATAAATATTTATTTTATCATATTTAATTTTAATATTTTGACATTACAAACTTTATTTTAGAGTGTCGATTTACTAAGTTGATCAAATCTTTTAAATATCGTAAAAGGTAACATGTTAGCAGTTGAAATGATTGATGATAGACCAAATCTTTCTTCAGTAACCATTCAAACTCTTTTAAACTGTATTGATGAACGAATCTCAAAAATATTAGTCCGCGCCTTTACTTAGGACCAACATCTAAAATAGACGAATAGTTAGGCCGCACTCAATAGAATTCCTCATGCATTGAGAAAAATCTTTCATTTTTTTATTTCATTCCGAACTCAAGAAGGGGTTATCTGCGCTACACATGCCGTTCATTTTCAATCCCAAAAGTAAACTAGAGAAATTAGGTTGATGAAGACAATTATAATCTTCCAGTTATACTTTAGCATATGATTTTGTAATTTAATTTACTCAAATATCTCATCATGATATATTACATACTATGGTGACAGAATGGAATGCATCGAAGTTTAATTTAGTTCAAAAGTAAGAATATAGAAATAAAGCTTATTGTACTATTTGAGACCATAACAATTGAATTAGTTACCATATTTATGTTGATGGAAAATGAATCTGCCATGACAATATGGAGCAACTAATTTTCGATGATGAATTTGTCATGATCATAATAAAAGAACATATATGTATCAAGAGAAGTTTGACTTACCATTTTTAGACAAGTTAATAACAATTTTAATCAACAAAGCAAAAAACTATGATCATAATATAACTAATTAATAAGCAACACAGGAAACAATAATTAACCATTAAATCACAGTCACTCACCCAATGATTAAAAGAATTTATATGTTAATTACTTTAATCACCTTTATATTTTATTCAGAGATGAAGTGTAATTATGACATTGACATGATAATGTTTCATGAATGAGCAGAGAAGATAAAGAAATGGTTGAATATAATGGGTTGATGGAAGACCAGACAGACATGACATGCACACTGATGGGAACAATAACCTCATGATTTGAAAGCCAATATGGAAGATGATCTGTGAATCAAATGTCAATGAGTAAAGAGCTGAATCAGTTGTCACTACATTTTGATTTCTTAGTGACCCATTTTAGGTTTCCATATCATCTCTCAATGCTCATTGTCAAGCAAACCATAAGTACTTTCTCTTGATTCGTTTATTGCTATAACTTCGGATACCAAAAACAAACATGTGTTACAACTAGAAATACTGGTTATTCATAAACAAGAAATACTGGTTAAAATTTCATGAGAAGTTCAAAGTTTGGCCTATACACTTAGATCACGGAAACCGAACATAACGTACCGTGGGCCGGGGCCTCTTCTCACCTCTAACAACTCATATTGAGTATCTCATCCAAACTTTGACTTGCTGACCGGTCATCAAGACCACTGTACTAAATAGTCACAATAAATTCAAAATCAACTCATAACATATTTAACAAACGTTTGCTCAATATATTTTCTCTATTCGTTCTTATCTCGTACTGAACAACTCAAATCCCTAACCCGGTCACAAGACCGTTACCATCATAATTGATTTTTTTCAAGAAAAAGATGGAGATCTACAAAGTTCACCATGGGAGTATGGGAAAGAGACAAAGAGAAATAAAACAAAGAGAAGATTTTGGTGCTCATCAGAAATCATCTTCAAAAGAAGCTCCTTAAAGGCTTTACACACATAGAAAAATGGAAAAGGGTCATCAAAATAGAGCAAGAACAACCCATGCATGCACATAATTTACAATGTATGATCATGTAATTATTATAATTTACAATGTAATGATTATTAGAGCAACTATATTGGTAGATATAACTCTTTAAAACATGACTTGAAAGTGAGCAACCTACCCACATGTTCCAATATGTATCCATGTTATATTCATTATTACTCCAACCTTTTCTCACCTAGACATAGTAATAGGCTAATATATAGCTACATATATCTATGAGAGAGGTCCTCAATTAGGTGGGTTATTATTAGTTGTTGAGGTATGATTAATTGCTTTACCAATACCCTTAAATTTCTGTTGAATCATCCATTTAGTAGCAATAAATACACACTGGAAAAAAGTATCCTCGTTTACATACTAAATTAAGATGATCAATATGTTTATGGAATAATAAAATTTACATTTTTTCTCTCCAAATACACTAAGTAAATATTTATTATCAATAATTTAAATAACAATCTGATTAATATGAAAACTAAAATCAACGATCTTATGTTTATTACATGAAGTTTTTGTCACTTCATTTTTCTAAGATTCATATTATTGTGAAGCGGATTGGACTACTCGAATCACGGTATAGAATCATATCAGAACTATTACTAATCGACAAATCCAATGTCTCAGAGAAGTGTGGATCATGTCACGAGTTCTATCTTGATCTATTTTAGGTTTCTCTTAGTCTTTTTGGAACTTGACTCTTCTCTTACCGAACACGTTAAGATGACCAATAATTTTATCCAATATCAAAGCTCACGTCCACTCTCCGAACACCATATACAATTCTCATCAAGTTATTGAAATATTTAGTAATGTAATAGTTTCAACTGTCACAATAGAAAAATCTCGATTTTCCCACCAGGGCTTGCATGTGCTTGATCGGTTTCATCTTTCTCGAGAACCAGAGTTCGAGTCCTAGTGAGTTACTGTTTTATCACCGATGAAAAACAGATAATCTCAGTTGGAGGAGACCCACACTGAAACCCCTCTTTGGTTGAGAGGGAAAGAGAGGTCAACATCATGAGCATGCAATGGCTATGAATTGGTTTGAGGTTGAAAGACTGTGGGGGTGGGTCTTGGTTGCTGTAGAGGAAGGTGCATGCCATGGCACAACAAAGATGGTGACATGAGAAGATAAAGTCAATGGCAGATGCTGTAAATTGATGGAAGAGAGGCCCAAAACGAAACGTATTGTCTCAAAACGGATAAAAAACGAATTGGCCAAGGAAAAGCAAAAGGAGAAAGAGATGGGTCTCTCTCACAGACCCACAAAAGCAAAACCAAAGATTCTCAATGAAGAAAAATCAAATGCTCCCTTTGACTGCCTCGTAAATCTTTCACTTCTTGTAGCCTTATTTAGATTCACTATCAATGTCAATCTTGGTAAATTCACAGAATTATTAAAGCACCACAGATCTTGTTGAACTTACCTTTTTCAAACCATTTAGTTTGTTATGTGTTCAAAACTGAGTTTAGTGTTTATTCAATTCAAAGTAATCTTTAGAGGAAATTGCAGTTTACAAGCCCGGCCCTATTGTTTAAGTTACCATCACTAATTAATAAGAAGTGAATCAATTCATTCATCATAAACAATTTTTAGAATAAAAATCTCTATGAAATGTCTAAATTGCCTATTGCAAAAGAATAACAATACTTGTAAGATATTAATTTTTAATTTAAACCGGACATACCAGATTTGAATTAATCAGACCATTCTAATTTCAAGTTAGAACTATTGAAAACATTTCAGACTTTTTTCCAAACCAATCTTTTAGATTTAACAGAAACTACCTCGTTTAAAGTTTTTTGTGGTACCTAAAAAAAAACTGTTAAAGTTGGGGTACTTATTTTGAACACGAACATTACTGGGTGTAGTAATCTGTCATTATCCCTTTAATAAAATAGTAGTTTGAAGGGATAAATTACGATTTTTCTTAACTTTTATCATCACGAGAATTTAATGGTTGATAGTTTTACTGAACACAGTGCAACTTCTTTTAATTTTTTCAGTCGTGAGAAATTTGACGATCTTATAATATTAAAGAATAAACTACAATCATTCTTAATTTTTATCAATCACGAAAATTTTTCTATCGTAATATAAATTACTACTTGCAGAAGGAGAGTACGTAGAAGGGTCATTAGTCTCATTTCCTTTTAGATGGCCACAATACAATTTCCATTCATGTCCCCAAATAATATTTCTCTTTAGTTTATGATCCAACTCATCACTTTATGAGTTCCTTTGTATCATTGAATGTCACTTTCTTTTCCTCATTGCTACCCCCAAAATGATGATTCTCGTGACCCACATTGAAAGAGGATTGTAAACATACATTTTGCTCTAAATTTCATGCTAATTAAATTGCACAACTAATAAAAGCAAACTCACCCACCATTTAATCTAAGGCAATTGAATTATTGCTTAGTAGATAACCTTCATTTGAGATCATAATGGAAAATCCACTCATTGCATATATTTGTTTATATGAGACCCATCCGAATAAATCTTATCAATTTTTTTATCTAGATGCCATTTGTTCGACTTTTTGTCGGAACTTGAATTATATCATGAAATCAAGATATAAGTATTTAGTCACATGGTGATGAAGTAAGCTTAGATTCTTTGCTCATTTCATTCAAAATGTCCGACATCATATATAATTTATCTTTTAAATTATTTTAAAAAATAAGTTTGACATGACGTCATCGAAAAAATTATATAAAAACTTAGTAAAAAATCTTATTTATTATAGTCAAATATCACTTTTATATAATTAAATTGATTTATATTATTTATACTATACACGGCTAGTTTTAACTTTAAGAACATTCAGTGGGATGTAAGAGTAGACTTTTCAATACAATTGTGTTACTTCATATGATCTTAGAAATAGAGAGTTATAATTTATGCTATTTGCACATTTTTGTTGTGCATTCTTTTTTCTAAATTAAATTTAAGCCATGTTTTTCACAGAGTTTTGGAATGCAAACCTATTTTAATCGACTCCTTTCACAATAATTCAACCTCCATTTTTTAGGTAAATTTTTTTATTTATATCACATGAATTGTTTAAAACGTGCCCTCTATTGACAAAATTTTATTATAATCTTTACCGTTGAAGATTAACACGAAAAGATTATCTAACCAAACATATTAATCACCCCAAAAAATGGGACCCAATTGGGCAAAATCAATCATAATCACATCAATTAGTTTAGTGAAACAAACCATCAATTGGGTTAGGCTTAAACATTATTGGGTTAGGCTTAAACATTATTTTGGGTCGTACCGTACCATAATATATACCACATTCCAAAACCCACCAACGAATAAAAAAACATTATGGCTCCGCCGTCACCCCAATTGGTTTTGTCTTTTAACATATAATTACTCAAAACATTTGGCCTAAAGAAAGCCTTCCAATGAATCAATCATCAACCATTATCAACATTATTACAAAGCTAACCAACCATTTTTCAAATTTTGTGACCTTAATAAAGGTCTCTCAAAACCATTTGTTAATACAAAAAATAATTAATATTTTCTCTTTTTCTTCCACCTCTTCTTCTTTCCTCCCTGAATTGTTGAATAATAGACTAAATAGTCGGCGGAGTTAGTCAAATATTTTTTATGAAAAAAACCCAATAAATTTAACTGTGTATTTTTATCACAACTTTAAAATTTATAAAATATTATTAAATCATATGCAACAAGACTTAGCTATAGTGATACCAAAAATACCACTAATTTGATTAATCACTGATCAATTTTTTTATTAATATCTAAATATTTTGATTAATCTTATTAATTTTTTTATTAGTCTCTATCAAGAGTTAGTTACTTGTGGCACAAAATAACATTTTGTGCAAGGGCACACAATAACTCACATTGGTGAATTTGAAATGGTATTTGATTCTTGAATGATTAGATTGAGTAAATAAATAAAAGAAGTACAAAATGAGATGAAAAAAGATCATTCCCCTACACAAAACCAAAGAGATCCAATCTAGATTGGTGCTTCCCCAAGAAATAGGTTCCAGAAAAATTGAATATTTAGATGATCCCATTAGTCTACAAACCCTCCTCTCCAAACATTCCATATACCCAATAAGAGAAAAAGCAGAAAAAAGAAGATAAAATAATTGGTAAAGAGAATTATTGTAGGAGCAGTACAGAAGATCACAGACACATTCCTTTATCTTCTTTAATTGCTTTTGCTTTGAAGGTGAAGACCAAAACGGACATGAATCTCCATCAGGAGAGGCCTCACAGAGCCTATGTGCTTTGCTGACCCGGTCAGGTCTCTGTTCAGCTGACCCAGTGTCGTTTTTGTGTTCAAGGTCTCAACTTTAAAGTGAAACGACATGCCCGTTGCCTTCTTGAGATTTGTGGTAAAAATTAAAAAAAAAAGAATTGAAAAAGAAGGTCCTTGTGGTTAAGACCTTAGACCAGTCTATGTTAATGTGTCTCCTCTGTGAAATTGGGTTGTTGTTGTGCTGGTTTTGGTTGCTACACTTTATTCTGTTCAAATTCTGATACTTTGCTGTTTACTGAGAACGAGGCCCTTTTGTTTCAAAGAGAGAGAAATAAAGAAGGAAAGAGAAATTAGAAATCAGGAAGCTTTCTCTCTCTTGACTGCCTCTCTCAGCTTTGGTTTCTTTTTCACTTTCTCTATGTAATGCTAAGGGAAATATATGTCTGCCGCATTGTCTTGTTCTTCTTCAGAATCTCTCAAGAAAAGGGTCTTCTTCTTCTCCTTCCACTTCTCTCCCTTATTCTCATGTTTTCTGGGTTTTGGTCCCTTGGGTTGTTGTTTCAGTGCTCCAGAAGAGGAAAAAAACATAACCCATTTCCTGTTTTGGGTCTTGAGAGCATTTGGGGATTTAGAGGCTACTGAGGCTAAAGATAGGACCTTTATTTGTTAAAGTGAGGGAAAACCCCGAAATTTGGGAAGGCTATATGGGTTTTTGTTCCTTGATTTTGTGAACAATTGCTGGTTGAGGGCAAAAGGGGGTGAGGTCAGCTGTATGAAGAAGCAATAGAAGGCAGAAGCTGAATTGTTTGCAAAAATGAGTAATGGGAGTTCTAAGAAAAGCAAGGTTTTGCTCTCTACCTCTATCTCATATGAATCTGTCATTTTCCTTGTTGTTGGGTGGCTAAAGTAATTGACTTGGTTTTGGTGAAGCTCTCATGGTCAAAAAAGATGGTCAGGAAGTGGTTCAACATCAGGAGCAAAAATGAGGAGTTTCAAGCAGATTTTGTGGATGATTGAGGCCCTTTTGTTTCACAGAGAGAGAAATTAGAAATTAGTAACTAATTTCCAACAATCACCTACGCCACACATTGTCTAACTTGGTTAGAGAAAATAGTAGATGAATTAGAGAGGGTTGACGAAGGAGAGAGAAGGAGGAAGGAGAGAGAGAGAGAGTCTAGAGAGAGTCTATAGGGCACATTTTGAAAATTTAAAACACTTATAGGGGTATTTTAGTCTTTTTACCCTCTAAATTTACCAGAATTTCATGAAAATGGACGGAAATTCGAAATGGGTACTTACGGTGCTAAATCGACAATTTTAGAGTACCCACAATGTCAAAAATATTTAACGGTAGTCATGTGCAAAAACGTTAATTTTGGGGGTAGTTGGGTGACATTTTCCCTTTTTTATCTATGTACAAGTTTTTTATTTACATTTTGGATGTATCCATAGTGAACATTGTAGGTTGTTTGTCTAACTCTTCAAGTTCTAAAATACTACTGCTAGGATGCCTAGCGAGTAGTTGTAGGTGAATTGCTGCAATTCTCTTGGACTATTCCGGTAGGGAATTTTGCTTCTCATAATTGGTACAACAATGTTTCGTCTAGAAGTAGGTCTAACTTTGATCCACCTTCTTGGGGCAGAGACTATGCTAGTACACCACACAAACAAAACAAAGAAAGCAGCCATTTTTTCATCATCGGTTTAAACAATTATATTACAGAAAGTGGGACGGTTCTCAAGTTGGGAAAAGTAAACTCAACGAACAAGTGCAATGAAAATAAAAGGAAATAAAATACAACAAGAGCCTAAGGAGTGCCTTGTTTGGTGGTCATTTTTCTCATGCTTGATTGTTTGAATTTATCCTTATTGTTGCTTTTAGATGTGAAACTCAAGAATTTACAAAGTTCTCAGGTTTTTTTGGCGCTTGCAGCGCGGTCGAAGAAAAAAAGTGTGGCTACTAGAGATCGCTTATTTAAGAGAAATGTGTCCATATTGGTTGTTAAATGCTTGTCTAAAAGGGCAGGATGGTCCCCAAGAGGGCACCCTAACAGTTAGGTTTAACACTTTTAATTAAGAGATTGTAGGTTCAAACTCGTTGAAAGAGATGAAGATTTCATAAAAATAGGATTTCCATTTCATCTTCACTATTCTTTTGATATGGTTTTCATGAAAATGTTATCTAATAGGACCTTCATAAAATGACATAAAAGTATATATTGAAAAGAATCAAGCTTTGATATTAGATGTAGTATTCCTCTTTAAGTCTATTTGTTAACATCGGTCATGAATGTGGGGATATAATCATAAAATATTTAGGACATTCGCAACCTACGCTCATTTCACAAGCACTAGATAAATTGAGTGGAGAACTTTGCCTTTAACGTTGACCATGAAAATAAATAATAACTTACAATAAACAAATAATATTTTATTTCCAAGCTCAGCATCCAAGAGACTTTCACAAGACTTGAACAAGCACCCACCCTCCTAATTCCTAAACAAGGCTTCCTTGTGAAGGTGGCCTATACATGCCTTTTTCCTTAATCAAATTTCCCAAACGTTACACAGAGATCTTTGCATTTCTATGCAACAGCATATAAATATTACCAAGATTTGACGGGGCATGGTGATGATTGTGTTCTAAACGCATCCTTGATCGGTCATGGCTTGAGCAATGGTAAGGAACGCAGAGATGACTGCTCCATGCACCAACGCCCTGCCAAGTAGCATGCCATTAACAGACACGTAAACAAACTAGTTGATAATATGAGATAAGAACCAAACCAACATACTCGGGATTCTCTTTCTGATAACCAAAATCAGTTGCTGCTTTCATAGCCCTTTGGTACGTTTGTTTCATTGCTTCCTGTCAGTAAAATGGAGCAAAAATTACAAATGGTGAATGAATTCGCTAGCTTGTCTCATATAATTTACCAAATAGTGGCACGGGGTAAAATGTTTACACCTCACAACACAACACTACTACTTTCAGGACAAGAATTGAGACAATACATATAGAACTAAAAGAAAACACTAAACTCAGTTATAAGATTCTATTATTTTATTTTGGGTGATTTACATATTTCTGACGTTAGATCCTTCAAATCCCAAGTAGCCTACAATATCAAAAGGCGAAGACTGTATGCTCAACCAATCACATATGTGAGATAACTGCAAATTTTAGATTACTGGTCCTAGAGTCATTCAAGATTCTGTAGAATTGAATAATAGTGAGCAGAAGTATGTAGGGTCTCACCTGTAACTTTGATTCAAAGTCCTCAGGAGACCAGTGGATTATATTGCACTCATGGTTCAGTTCAAGTTCTCCAGCAACCACCTGCAAAAACAAAATAGATTATAAATGTAATAACAAGGTCATACGGCAGTCTCTCGCACGAAAATGAGTGGTATCATCAGCATTAAGAAAACCACATTACATATTGCATGACACAGTGTATTGTTATTTACCGTGCATCCTAAAGAGAAAGATCTATCACGAAATAAAGCGAGTTAAAAGGCGTACCCCTCCAGCACCAGCAGCCATTGCAGGAGCAATAAGAACATTAGCTTTTCTCAGTACATCCACGGCTTCAGGGGTACAAGGCATATTGGAGCCTAAAGATAAGGGTATCGATCGACAGAGCATCACATTGAATTGAAAAGTGAGAATAAACTAAAAGCCATGATATGTCAAGCGGGGAATTACTACCTTCTACTAGAATACGACAACCTGAATTGACCAAATTAATGGCATCAGATTGATCAATTTCATTTTGGGAAGCACAAGGAAATGCAACATCACACCTTTCACTCCAAGGTTTTGCTTCGTCATAGTACTTAGACCGAGCATAAGTCTTTGAGTAGTCCCTGTAGATGCAGAGTGTGTTAGCAAATAGGTCTTCTATACTGAATGATCGAAAGTAGGACTGCAATAGAAGAGACCAACCTCAAACTTCTTTGTTGTGCTTTGATCTCTCTCAAAAATGATATTTTCATGTAATCAAATCCTTCCTCATCCACCAAATATCCCTTTGAATCTGTGCAATGGTTAACAAAATACACGTATTCATAAGAAAAAAACTAATAAGCAAAATCAGTAGAAACATAACCCCCTTGGTTCAACGATATGCACAGGGAAACTTAACTTACCAGACAATGTGATGGGAAGAGCACCATAAGCAACAAGCTTCTCTAGAACGTGCATTGCTATCTTTCCGGACCCACTTACAGCACATCTGGAAGAAAATTTAATAAAAAATAGCTTAGTATCTCACCAATTTACCTGAAAATCTTTGTAGATCTTCTTTAGTATGATTCTAGCAGTAAAACAGAAATTTGTATGCCAATTTAATTTACAATGTAGAGTATTGTCAACTTAAACATACTGTCATAACTAAACACGAACCTTAGCCCCTTCAGTTCCTTATTCATGTCTGCCAGTATCAACTGGGAGAAGAAAACCTGCAAATGCATGGAAGCTCTGTCAAATTCAATGAAGTTCAATAAAGAAGGAAAAATCATAAAGTGTACTACAAGACCTGACATACAGAAAGAGGGAAGATGAAGAATCTTTCAAACCCTTACAGTCACCCTCCCACCCCACTAACACAACCAAAGTTGAGATGAAGATAATTACCAGCCCATAGCCAGTGGCTTCAGTTCGAAGACTAGAACCAGACCAAAATATCCTTGGCCCTGTAAAACTTCCCTGCATAAGTAAAACATGCATATGAAAACATAACAACGGATAATTTATTACTTCTTCTCGTGAATATGCACAGAAGTAATTTGTCATCCTGTAATAACTAATAACATGGATAAACAATATATTATAGCACTCAAAGCATAACTTAGCTCATCCCAAGTGTATTAAGTACCTGAAAATGACCAGCTAGACGTCTATATTGTCCAAAGAGATACCCCATTTCCCGAGTGCCAACACCCATTTCCTCTGATGGAAGATCCTAAATTTTATACAAAGTAAGAACAGACATGTAGCACGGTCGAAGAATACAAAAAACGATAACATGTAAAGCTATAATCTTCTCCTCACCTTATCAGGAGCTAGGTAACGATAAACTTCGTTCATGAAACTTTGGCAAAAGCGCATGATCTGCAAATATGATGTTAATCTGAGAGCAGATTTCAGAACTTCTATAACTTTTGAACACCATATGATTACATATGATTTTACCTCATTATCACTTTTTCCTTTGGGATCAAAATCACTTCCTCCAGCTGCCCCTCCTAATTTATATGGAGATAAGGCATTCTTTAAGGTCTGCAAAGGAGTAGAAACAATAAATTTATACACTAATCAAAGAAAATCTAGAAGGTAAGTATTTTCACTTGGAGGGGCTAAGGTTGTTTTATCTGCAATTTATTTTCATAGCATTAAAGAAACACATCTATTTTTTACATCAGATAAAGAAACACATCTATTTTTTGATAGGATTAAATTAAGTGACTTGTAATTTCTTTCGTTGCTATCTTTATATCTTCATCCTATTTCTCCACAAGAATCAAGACCAATCTATGGACAGGCCAATAATAAAGATCATGGATTTCTTATACATATTTAGCATACCATTTACAACAGGGAGCATCATGAAAGTAGAATGGGCAGGTAAAATTTGGACACGGCAACATTAAGGATAATACTTAAAAAACAAAAAACAAGAAATAGAAAAACACAAGCACAAACACCATGAATACTTAAAATACCTGTTCAAACCCGAGAAACTTGGCAATGCTTAAATTCATTGATGGATGAAAGCGCATACCACCCCGACATGGACCCAGTGCCTGGTTAAATTGAACCCGAAACCCACGATTAATATGTGTCTCTCCCCTGTCATCCACCCAAGGAACTCGGAAAATAATCATGCGCTCAGGCTCTAACAAGCGCTCCATGATGTTGACATAACTGAAATATTGCAGGTGCATCATAATATAGTTTAAACTTTAGTTTGTAATCATTTTTCCTGTGAATAATTAAATTTTGAAAATTATATAAATGAACATTTAGGAGCTCACTGAGTGTTCTTTGCAATTACTCTCTCTAAAGCGTGAACCACTTCTTGTACTGATTGTATGAATTCAACCTCATAAGGATCCCTTTTTAGTGCAGCTTCCACAATTGATCCAGCTGTTTTGGACATGACAGCTTCATTTAACAGAATAGGCAAAAAAAACAGCCAAGAACTTAAGAATTCGTACAAGTATTAAAAATATACGACATATTTATACAAGTTTCATCTATAGGGTATTCATCCAATAACATGTGGTGCAACTGGAGTTAAATGCAATACCAGAGGAGAACAAAATAACTAACCTTTCACATACAGGGGTTTGTCAACAACAATCTTATCTTTGGAGGCCATCTGGAGACGCAAAGCCTCTTTGTGAAGCAAACTATTGTTGTGCTCTTCCAGTGCACTCATCTGCATATTTCTGCTGCCTTCATTTCCATATGGATTCCTTCTATGCTTTCTACCATACTCTCTACAAACCGAACAAAATATCCTTGCTGTCCCATCTTTGACATCAACATATGCCCATTTGTATGTATCAGCCCATTCTTCTCTCCATCTTTTTACCACCTTCTTCTTCCTTCTAGCCGGTAGTAACTTCGAAATATCTTGATCATCATTAGCGAGTTGAGAAATCATTGCCATCTGCTTGCTCTCGTCATGCTCTTCAACAGAAGGTTCTTGTGCTGGGCCACCAATGAGAGGGGTGTTTGTATATGAAGGGTCATCATCTCCAGGTCCAATTTCCAAATCTATCTCTTCTCCAAGTTCCCTAACCACCAAGTGATGCCTTTGTGCATGCTGAATTAAATTCATATCATCTATCGTGGAATTCATCCCCAACAAACCACCTGGTAGCAACATTCAGCATGACAATCTTGCACCTTTCAGTCCTCCAATTTGTTGACACCAGAGCCTTACACTAGTTCTGCCGACACTGTTATAATAAAATAATTGACAATTTAGCTCAGTGATGAGGTAAAAATAAAACACTTATGGAACCTAAATAAATCTAATTGCTTATGTTTTGTTCAGGCTTAGAATTCTTAACCTTCAGTATTCTGTTTCCAACATTCAGACATACTCTCAACCACCAAAATGAGCATATGTCTACTAGAAAGTAATCAAACTCAGATCAAATGATCAATATTAGCACTAAAAACTCTCCCTTTACCGTCCAATTTGATTGTGGCAGCGGGGATTTAATTTCTACAAGCCAGTGACATATTAAACATACCAACATGGATTGACACATCCACTGATCAACCATCACTTCATTGCGGTACAAACATGGCATGAATCAACTGTTACCTTGTATCACTAGTACCACTGCTCAGGTTTCCCTTAAAGCAAAGATTCAGACAACTTATCTATCAAGCCTTTGAACTGCCAGTAGGGTCTAAGGAAATGAGGAACAAACATTCCCACTTCATACACTGGGCAGTGTGAAATTTCGGAAAACTCAATTTTTAAATAACCCAACACTAAGAGGCCCAGTATATTTTCCTCAGCAGCCAAACGGGAACCCCTAAAACCAAAATTGAATCATCGCACACATCAATTTATAAGCTGATTGCCACCAGATACTCAAAATCACATGATACCCACTGACTTCCACACCAAACGATAACCCTCAGAATCGAAGTGATGATAAAGTTGCAAAATTGCGAAGCACCCATGAGCTATCATTGGATTTTGTAGATTACACAGGAGCAGGTATTGATAAAAATCGGGAAATACCTGTGGAATCACGAAGAAAGTACCGAATTGACAGGACAGAGCTTGCAGTATCAAACTGGTTCTTGTCTCTTCTTCCTCACTGTTGGTGGAGTTTTGGAGGGGGAAATCAGAAGGAGATCGTCCCCACTATGAGGAGCAGACTTGCACTAGCCGATTAGATTCTGGGTTTCCTTCTTCTCTCGAATCTCTATCAATATCTGGTAATTGAGAAAGGACACTGTTACTGTAAGAGAGGGGATTTAGCTGGTAATAAGATTTCTCAACAAAACTAAGCTGCAGTTAACTAAGCTTGAGAAAAATTTCAAGAAAAATTGTGAGGGTAAAGTTGTCATCCCTTATTTCATTACAGTGTGCGGGGCCCACAGTATTAGGGGTCAATTACAGTCAACGCATAAAATTATAACAGACCCACCCATATTATTGTATAGGATCCGACCCGATTCTGGACTCCGACTCGATATAATAAGGAAGAGCATGGAAATGGGTTGGGGCCAAGGCCCCATATTTTGTTGAATCCAAACTTCACCCGAACCTCAGGAGTACCGAGACTATTAAGTTGACAGGTTGGATTTGGTTCAAATTTTCTCTTCCCTACTCGTAAGGGCATTATCGAACCTAGAACTTCATGCGATACCAAAACTGCTCTACCTACAACCATATAATGTGTATGCATCTTTACTTGTTTTTGATACATTTTCCCTGCAATTTAGCTCATCTTAGGCCCTATTTTGAGTGTTTGCTTAACAGGATTTTCGGACACACTTTTGGGTGATTTAGATACACGTGCAGAGCGAAGAATCTGGTTGGTCTCGTGTACTGTTACACGAGGTCATTTGACATCTCGTGTACACGCTCGAGGAGTTTCTGCGTAGTTACTTGTACTTTTACATGAGATTGTGTGTCATCCCGTATACAAGATCATGAGAGACTATATCCAGTCTCGTGTACTTTTACATGGAGCCAAGTGCTAGACCATGTATCTACTTAAGAGAGTTGTTGTTCGAGCCTGTATACTTCTACATGGTGCTAGGTATTAGCCTATATAATACACCCTAATGCGATTTTTAAGATTTCGTGATACCGCATGGGATCGTGTACTATTCCAAACAAGCCCGTGTGCGGCAAGATTCTTATTGACATGTGGCTACACTCAACAATGTCACTTTTCAAAATCAGTACCTCAACTTCAAAAATTTCATTTCGGATACCTGAAGATTATTTAAGCGACATTT
>JAYMTP010002885.1:0-18394 GCA_036897365.1 Geranium brycei
AATTAGCTCATTCGCTTGCGAGAGCTATGTTGGCGGGTTCTGAGTGTATGTTTGACGGGGGGAATGTCCCATCTTTCTTTGTTAATGTTTGTTTGGTTGATCTTATCTGATATATGTCGGTTTTTGAGTTTAAAAAAAAAATTCAATTTATCTTATTACCTACCTATCGAATATTTACAATTTCCTGATTAATATCCGTATATTATTGTTTTTAGCAAGATACCATACAAACAAAACGACATCGTTTTATGCATCAATATAGTTCTCCAATTCTCTCTCCTGAAGCTGCGAAGCAATTTCGACCCCAATCCCTGTCCTGGAAACGAACAAAACCACACAGATCTCTCATCTCCGCCTCTCTGCAACTGCCATGGACACTCTCAGACGATCAAGCATGCTCCATCTTCTTCTCATCGCTTCAATTATCTGCTTCCATGCTGAGGTTTGCTTGATTTCTATCATCTGCATCTGGTTAAGCACGCGATTCTGTGTGTTACTCGCGAATAATCGATTGATTTGGATCTGATAATATTTTGGTGTTTGATTTGGCTGATCCGTGTGCAGGCTGAGAGTACCGGTACCGTTTTCTTCATTGACAGCCCCGCTCATCAGTTTCTTCGCTCGCGATCATCGAATGATGCGATTGAGGTGATTGCGGTGATTCGCGTTTATTTCAGTTTACTGTTTGTTCTTCCAGATTTATGATTTTTTGTTTGAATTTGGATTTTACTGAATTTGAAGTTCGAAGTCAGCTTGTTAAGTACTGATTTCTGTTGTTATCTGGTCCCTGTTTAGTTTTGATTGATTTCCTGGAGATAACATTAAATGGTTGAATATTAACATGTGGAATTGAGCATGTGTGCTGTTGAAGGGATCTGAAACACCTCGTTTTTGGTGTGGAAATGGGTTATGGACTATTCAATTGAGTACTCTGAACTCTGAAGATGAATATGGTCGTTAGGTTATGTGAAACTCAGATATTAGGGAAGAGGATATCAAGTTTTTAAACAAAGAGGTTTGGGAGAAACTTCGGGTGATCAGATTCAAGTTCATTAAGTTGCCAGTGATGACATGTTCTTTGGCGATCATGCTGATATTGAACCATATAATATCCTGTCAACTTTTTGTGAGGGACATGATGCATCCCAAATTTGTACTAGTGTGTCAGATAATGAAAACAGATCTAATGAGTTGGTTCCCCGTGGATTTTGTTCTATTATTTAGGGGTTAAGGTATCTACCAATGCCTGTATAAATAGTTTTTGACTTAGTAGTTAGTACTAAACTGTGAATATTGATAAGAAAATATTTCAATCTTACAACATTTATATTCTTCTTTATATTTTCATTCATGGTTTATGTGTTTTTCCTGATTGTGGAAGGATCGATGTAGCTTATGTTTGCATTAGTTCATGAGATATTGTGTTTAATCAATGGCTCTATTTTATATTTTCTGATACTGCAGAATGATTTAATGCTGCTTCCTGAAGTTGGTGCTGCAGTGTCAATCTTGCTTGGTCATTCACCTTCTGTGGCTCTCACAGCTTCTGGCTCTTCTAAGGTCAGTAGGATAGGTTATGCGGAATGTTATCCTCTACTTCCATCAATCCTCACATTCACATCTGTTTAAATAGTCAGTATATCCTGAAGTGCTAATGTGATTCTTTCTATGATCTTTATTAATTTTATAATCATTGTTTTTGTATTGATGCAGTTGAATGAGGTTCTCTCCCCCAATCCATTTGATAGGCCCCGTGCTGTTCTCATGTTGGAAGTCAGTGGAGTAGAAGGTTTGCACTCATGCAGAGAATACATCTTCAATTGAAAGACTTATTTTGTGCTCTCAGTATTTTAACGATTGCTTTTACTATGCAGATTCAAAGCTTGTGGTTGACAATGAAAATGTGCTGTTCAGCAGTGCATTTAAGAACAGGGTTAATCTTGGTTTGAGAACTGACATTCAACTTCCAGGTACCTTACCTTTGTTGATGAGGATAGTTTGTGTATGTGATTATAAGGTGCTCTACGTTATCATTTGCTAATGATCGGATATCCGTTATTTGAGTTTCCTGCAGATGAGGTTTCTGTGGCTGATCTGAATGAACCATTGAATGGCGGCTCTGAATCAGATTGCACTGAGAGAGAAATCAGTGACTTTGTTAGTGACATAACCCTTTATGTTCTGTCCTAGCGTTTCATGTTTTAGAATCTGCCATGTCATTATTTTCTGAATTATTTTATTTTGTTTAGGCATCTTGGTTGGGAGGATCATATGCTGGAAACGATTTGGAACCATTAAATGGAGAGTTGATTATTCCCTTGTCAACTGGAGCTAGTTTCCATCTTCATTTGTCAGAGGTGTTCCCGCGGAACCCAATGTTCTCTGTTATGCAACATGCTAAGTATTTATGCTGTCATAATTTTCAAACTCAACCAAAAGAACAAGTCTTATTTTTTAATTTGAAATATCCAATTAGATCTCGTTCGTTTTTGTGTATTGAATTTTGATGTTGTTGAACAAGTCTTATATGAATGCTTTAGCTGACTAATGCCCTTTTCAAAGAAACTTATAAGTGCTTTCTCATCAATTAGTAAGGAGCTAGTTTTGTATCAACTCTAGTTTTCAACTTTTCTCAAGTTCTAATTTTGTTCTATTTTGCTTCTTGCAGAAAGAAGACAGGGAATTTACTACAAGCCTAGTGTCCCTCATTCGCAACATCAGGGGGGCTATGAAGATGCACGAAGATATCTCTCAAAGTGTGCAAAATCCTGCTGAGTTACTGAAAGGTTCTTTTGATGGCATTAAGGTAATCGTTTTTTTTTTAAAGTGATGAATGTGATTCTAGTCTTGATAATCAGATGAAGTTAAGATACGTATTTTCACATACTTATGTGTCTGTTCATGTGCCGTACATATTTATGTTAGGTTCATCAATTTCTAGTAATGTGTTGCAGGTTTTACAAGAGAAATATGGAGTCGATGGTGTTGCTCAGAAAGGAATGACACTCTTATGTACTGTCTTTTCCAAAATATTTGATTCATTGCAGACAGCTTATAAAGGTAAACTTTCTTATTCTGGAAAAGAACTAATTATCTTGATTTAGAAGAAGAAATGCGGATATAATGTGCCTGATGATGTTTCAAAATTATATATAGGACTAATACATTTTTCTGTTTTTTCCTCCTTAAAAAGTACTAGCTTCAAGTCTCAAGACAATTGTTTTATATAACTCATCCCCTCATAAATTTCAGCTTTCATTTCTTGGATGACTGCTTTTTATCTTTCAAATTCTCGTGGGGAATATTGTGCTTTCCTTTTTAGTCTTCAAAGTAAAAGTTTGATGATTTTCACAATTTCAGTACATGATCTAAATAACAATTGGGCAGGTGAAATTGTTGGAGTCATCCTATTCAATAACAGCCCTCATCCAGAGTCAGAAAAGATGTTGAATGTGATGCTTACTTCTAAGCCATCTGCTCGCTGGTTGGAAGAAAATGAAACTACAGTTGATACAAGAATCATACAAGCTCTCTTAGTCCGGCAGATCCTTGCTTGGGTGACTGGAATTCTCCTTCTTATTGCAACTTTATTGGGGGTAAGATTCGACAGCAAATGATATCCAATAACTCTTTTAACTAATTATATTTGTTGGTTGACAACTTATGACCAAGAAGGTTTTTCTCTTATTGTTATGCTGTGTTGTGAGCTTAAAGCAGCAAACAGAATAATAAAAATCGAGAAACAATGTGAAAAAGATATGAGATCGAATTAACTTGGAGTTGAGTCTTTATGAAGGAACAAGGACTTGGATAAGCATAGAACAAATAATAAGAATTTCTTTCCCATTTTAATCACAATTGTTGAACAAAAGAAACTTTAAATCATTCTCAATTGTACATATATTGTTTGCCGGCTTTTCTCTTGCTTGTGATGCCTATGTTGCACTTCATATTTATATTTTGTAGTGATGTTGGAGTCTTGTCGGGTGGACATTAAACAACATACCTTCTATTCAATACACTAATGATAGGATAACTAAATAGTAATAATAGTCTATGTAGCACCAATTCGGACATGGATTCGTGAATCTTCCTATATAAGTTATCTTGGTGCTACATAGGTAATAAACTGAACTTTACCTTTCCCGATGAGTTATGAGAGATTTATAATGGAGGGTAACAGAGGAAAAGTATACCTGAAGCACTGGTTAAGATCGTTTGATCCGGTAAGGTTTATCACTTACGGTCTGACCCCATAACTATATAGTGTGTTTTGCAATGAACATAGGATTTTTGCATGGATGACGGATGTTTATGTTGCTGTATAATGCCGGCGTTAGTATTTTGTCTCATTTTTTCCTTTTTTCTTTTTCAGGTCTACTTCCTTCTAAACATGCCGCTTACAAGAGACACACTTCTATATTCTAATGTCAAGCTTGATTAAGCATGGTATGAAGTTACTGGAATTTCAAACCACCAGAAGACACATTAGGCATGTATAATTTAGAAATGCCTTTGTCACCTATGTCAATCATTGGAGCTTCTAATATTAGTACCGAGGCGGTGCCTATGGGTGGGAGAAGGGAGACAAATATCATGTGGTTGATTGATTTATTTTATTGTTATGTGCATTTGGCAGTTCGTTAATGTAACTCTGCTCCCAGTTTTGGGTCATACCATGGATTGTCGACTTGTCAGGTTAATAATGGAAATGGGATTCTCATTTTAGTTGGTAAAACAATGATTGTTGCTGCATTGATTTGCTTGATACATTAAATCGTGTAAATAGGAGCTCATGTCATCGGAAGTCTTGGTGTGGTTTAGATTCATATATCGCCATCTTCTTTCTTCACTGTCTGCTAGATTCATCGAACAAAGCTCAACGATACTCGGAGAGGTATGTGCCGGAATTTGGATTTGCTATTCAATTTCAAACTCAATTAGTTAAATATTCTTCTCGAGTTTAAGTCGAATTCGAACTTGAAATTTGACATATTTAATATACGAGCTCGAGCCGAGTCACTCTAACTTTAGCTCGAGCTCAGTCAATACCAAAATCCAATGAGTTGTCAGCTGACTCGTTTAGCATAATTCAAATGATTTTGGCGAAGTTTTAGACTGAAAATTAAACAAATTCAACTCGAGTCGAGTTTGACTTTTTTTCAAGCTTAGATATAATAGTTTGTTTGAGTCCGAGTCAACCAATTTTTTTTCTCCGAAAAATCTTAATAATTATGAATTTGATTCGACTTGTTTAAGTTCGCATCACCAGTCGGAGGCTAGATAATTTTAACTAATATTTACAAAATTAACTATAACTGTTAACAGTAACTTTCCATTCACAAAATTTGACAGTGATAAAAAGAAAAATTGTTTATGGAATCTTTCGAATTCGCGTCGACCCCAATTATAACAACTGAATATTTAAGTGATGGAAATAAACATTACGACATGCAAGTAACGTACCGAAATGGGCCGAGCCGAGAAATGAAATGACGGGCCCATACAAATTTTATTTAAACCCAAATATAAATATATGGGCTTATCTGGCAGTGACTATATATGCTCCCTCCCGCCCACTCTCACTCCAACGGCTGGTTCTATCTCGAAACCTCCACGCCACACATCTTCTTCTTCTTCTTCTTCTTCTTTCTCTCTCTCTCTCTCTCTCAAGACTCAAAAATTACAGTCCCTCGCTCGTTTTCTTCATTGATGTCTTCAGTTCTCTCGCTACCTCTGAAACCGCCTTTCTCTCTCTACCATCTCCACCAATCTCGCACTCTCTCCGCACATAGATTCTCTCTTCACTCTCAATCGTCACTCTCTTTCCTCAAATCTCGAATTCGCGCTTCGTCCTCTTCAGATTTCGACCGCGAGGAGTCCCGGTGGCTCCGGGAGGAGCAGCGGTGGCTCCGGGAAGAACAGCGGTGGCTCCGGGAGGAGCAGCGGTGGTTTCGCGACCGCGACTCGCTCCTCCGCGAGATCTCCGACCTCAAGCTCCAGATTGAGGCGCTGGAGCTCCAGGTTTCGAGCTTAGGTCAGGGAGGAGCCTCCGCGTCGGAGACTGTGGCCAAGGTCGCGGCTCTGCTTCAGGCTTTGAAGGACAAGAACCGGATCGCGGAGAGCGGGACCAGCGCGAGCCCACTGGTGCTGGAGGAGATCGAGGATAAGGAAGTGGTGGTGGTGGAGGAGGTCGTTAGGGTTTCGGAGGGAGAGGCGCAGCAGAAGATGAAGACGAAGAAGAAGGAGAGGAGGACGCTGAGAAAAGGAGCTGAAGGAGATGAGGTTCGAGAGTTGCAGGTCTGCTTGCGATTTGCATTTCTCTTCTATGAAAATTTAGACCAAAGGCGAGTCTGTTTGATTTGATCAATTGTGCATTCAATTAACATTTCACAAGTAGTTGAAATTGTCTCAAAATAATCATACATTAGTTGCATGCTAATGACTATTAGTACTTCCACTCATAATTGATTTGATTTCAAGAACAAAAATGTAGAGCAGTTGAGAGCTAGTTAGTTAAGTACATTTGCTGGTTTGTGTTTCACTGAATTCTATAAACTTCTGAGGTTCTTGAACTAATGGCTTCTGGTAGAAATCAGGAATAGACAAAGTTTTTAAGTAGGCGAGAGAAGTGATCAACCATGGGAAAATGACATTCATATATTCAATCTGAAATATATTTCTGGATTCAATTAATTAATATTGTTTGTAATGTAGGCAAATTTGTAACATTTGTTATCAGTTGTAAAGTCTAGAAGTTACTTTAGTTTGATTTGGTGAATTTCTTCGTGTCAAATTGATTTTATATTAAGTGAAACTTGAGGACCTTTATCAGTATTATCGGGTTAGAGTAGAGCGAATTTTCTTTTTGAGAAGGAACAGTGTATAAGATAGGTTCTAATTTAAGTTTTTGGACTGCTTGATAAAGAGACAAACATCTCTATCTATTACGTTCATAATCATGTTTGTTCATTAAACAACACAAGTATGTGTAGACAGACTATAACATTCCACTGTAAATGTGTAGTTTTCTAAGTCAATGACGAAAGCATTCCTAAGAAATCAAAAGGTTTTCTCTCTAATGCTTCGTGCTTCTTATTCTCTGTGTTCACTTTTCTGAAATAAATTATCTGATAATTTACAAATAAGCATCTTAAATTCTGATATTTCATATATCGTACCTAATCATGACAGGAAGCCCTACAAAAGTTGGGATTTTACTCGGGTGAGGAAGACACTGAATTTTCCAGTTTTGCAAGTGGGACTGAACGTGCTGTGAAGACTTGGCAAGTAAGTTATTATCTCTATTCTGCGCAATGATTTCCCTTTCCTCTGCATTATCTGTATTTAGTAATACACTCACATCTCCAACTGAATGCCTAATAGAGAGTCATTATCTTTACATGCCAAATATTACTAGCTTTTCTTTCGTATTGAATAACACATTACATTGTTTGGCAGTCGTCATTGGATATCCCAGAAGATGGAATTATGACAGCAGAATTGCTAAGAAGGTTATATATGGAACAACCAAGTGAAGGTGCTGCTGCAAACTTCAGTGCTACAGAGGTAGTAATCTGTCATTCATTCCACGGATCTGCTAGAATCTTTGGTTTAATTTCATGCATAGAATCAGTACCTCCTAGTCTGCTGTCCACTATTTCTTCACTACTACTCTATTTCCCATAGATGGTCATATTAGTTCATGCTTATATACCGTTCTCCAGTATCAGGATGCACACTTTTAGGATTGACTGAATATGCAGCTAGCTACAAGTTATAGCTTTTGGCTTTTCCTTGGGTGTTAATTGTTTCTCTTATTCATATTATGAGACATTGGCATTGGCAAAGATGTTATGGTTGAGAAAATTATGTATTGGATTTCAAATGAAAAAAAGGGGGCAGTCAAAATTTGCGGTATAGAAATGATAGCTGAGTGGGTTATGTTTATTTTTCTAGAAAGGTACAAATGGGGCTGCATTGACTTCTATAACAGAAATTGAGCAGAAAGTAGTGCAAGAGGATGGTGTATCAGAGCATCGTGTTTTTCTTTTGGGCGAGAACCGTTGGGAAGATTCCTCTAGACTTACCAACAGGGCGAAACATGCTGGTAAGCCCGGTGGAACAAAGTGTATCACATGTCGCGGAGAGGGCCGCCTATTGTGCACAGGTACATATTCATTGCGTTACATTCATTTTGTGGAAATACATTGTTTTCTTAAAACAGTTAAACATAGGAAGATAAAAATATTCCAAATGGTTTCAGACATACGCAGTTGTTAAAAAGCATTCCTGTTTTTTCATAGTCTTCACCAGATGCGTAACCATCGTGTTTCAATGTTGCATTTCCATTTTTTATTGATTACACACATAATCAAAATTCTAGGCTGCATTTGTATAAGGGTTTTGGAATCAACTTAACATTGTGTAATTTTGCCCATAATAAAATGAAACTAAAATAAGGTGATGTGAGCCAATGAGAATGGACATAGGGATCACAAAACTTTTCAGCTTCCCTCATTTACACAAAAGAGGGTTGATTTACATTCTCACACAGAAACTAGAGCAGCCATAGGGTTAGGTTTAATCCATGGATGATGTGAAACCAACTCTAACAAAATTGTGCTTTATCAAATCTCCTTAGACAACTAACAGCTAACTTATACTTTATGTTGCAGAATGTGATGGAACCGGTGAGCCGAACATAGAAGAACAGGTAAGAGAATCCTCAACACCCTTGAGAAAACTTCTTTTTATCCTCATTGGTTGGGTAGTATTAGCCAAAATTTTAATCAATAATGAAATGTATAATGCAGTTTATGGAATGGGTGGATGAGGGAACGAAGTGCCCTTACTGTGAAGGCAATGGTTATACAATATGTGATGTATGTCACGGGGAAGTGATAGTATAGGTACGTCAGTCTTCACCCATTCATGTATATGTATACTCACATATGTATGGTATAAAAACAGGTTATGAAAAGTTGTCTAACCTTTCAATATAAGACCTGGCCCTTTCATAAATTTACCTATGGTTAAGAATATTTTTGTTGTACTATTTTTAATTTCATCAAAACCTGTGTTTTATGACAAAATTCACATACAAAATTGTGAAAAGTTGACCTATTAGTTTTAAGTTATTAAACACATTTCTTTTTGAAGTTCGTAACAATATAATCTATAAATTTTGCTAACAGGTATAAATTGATACACTTCAAATAATCTACATTCTCATGTATATATGATCAAGTAGATGTGGAGAATAATCGAGCCATCTGCCCGGGCAGACCAATATCTCGGCCTGAAACAATAAATTAAAATTCCTAACACTAGCTCAATGTTATTACATGCCCTTTTATTTTATTGAATATGAAGATGTTCTCAGCTTGTCTGCCTATGATTTAATTGCTTCTCGCAATTTTAAACAAATTCCTAAAGATTAAAAGACCACTAATTGTAAATGCGTATCTATGCATCTGTCTTTGGTTTGCCATCTTTGCTAATACGCCTCGTAACTGATCGCATGGTCACAAATTCCTCGGCAGAAGATGGATGGATTCCCACCTGTAAGTACAAGGCCAAAAATAAACATTATGGACGCCAGAAATATTTGTATTAGGGACATTGAAACTAAAGAAGTAACTCGCTTTTAGAAAATTTATGTAGAGATGCACACTGATTTGATTTTCTTTATATCTCTACGACTTAAATATAAATAGTAAGGAAGTAAAGGAATGGAGGCTACATTGGGATAGTTTTTGTTTGAGGATGGGAATCACCAGTTTTATATGTTAAAAAATAATAGACCCTAGTTGGGCGAATACGACCTCTAGGGACTAATCGGGGATTAATAGGACTGGTTGGAGATTTTTAGAGCACCGGGAATCACCCTCCCTTTTGTGTGTAAATGAAGTCAGATGCACAGTATGTGTGGTTCTACAAACTGGGAATCAAACTATGGCTATATGATGGTTTGGAGATAGTCGATATGAGGCTAAAGTATGTGATTTTCATTCTCAATCCCAAACCCCTTACACATGCGATATAGGAGGTTTAAGTTGCATCTCTCTGTGTCTCCATATTATTATCTTAGGGTGCCAGAGGAGAGGAGATAAAGGATATTGGAGGCAAAAGAAGTAGCTTCAGACGGAAAGAATGCCGTACCGTGCTGTCAAATTGTGCCTTGGTGGCCCCACACTTGAGAGCAATAGCCAATCCCTGAGAAGAAGAAAAAATTATGAAATGGATTATAACATAGGGGTGAACATGAAGTCTCATTAAAAATCTATGCCCAGCAATAATTAGGATTTTCTATGCAGGTAACAATCCCATTATTCAAATCCCTTCTTTGAGCAACGAGAAGATTAACTTTAATGTTGAGACGGTCCAAATTATGAAATCTGCATTCAAACGACAGCCAGTCCATTGAATTCTTTGGATACAAGAAAATGGGGACTAATTAATTGGCGCTGATCGTTTATGACAAATAAGGATCTTAATATAGGTGTAGGTTGACAAATTATCTTCCAGCTGTTTTGGCAACCATGTGAACAGGCATTATTAAAAATGTTTTCCCATGAAATAGGAATTGGTTCCATTACCAAACTATGTCCACAACTGAAACCATTAATGTCAGTTTGTACTCAAATAGTGTACAGACACTAGGCTAGAGTTAGGTCAATAGAAAGATGGTTATTCATATAAGCAACAGTGTTCTAAAAAAAACGATAGGAATGAATCTGAAAGAGAGTACTTTCATGTGTAAGGTAAAATAGGCGTGTCATGGAGTAGTTTCATTTCAATAGAACAAACGCATTTGAGTAACTTTTGGCAACGACACGGCATAAGGTAATGTGCATCATGTTCAATGGCTAACAAGGTTGTGATTTGTATGAGCTATGTACTTCACACAAGCTGAGAACAGAAAAATACCTGCATAATTTCAGCCGCGTCTGGCCCACACATAGATGCTCCTATAACTTTGTCCGAGTCAGCATCAACAATAAGCTTCATCATTGTCTTCTCTTGGCGCCTACATGGGGGAAGGAGCAATTAGAGATGCCATGTACAAATATGATATTAATCAAACAAAACAAGGGCTTCTGTCAATAGTGAAGAAATGGGCCAAATGTCTGACCGTGTAATTACAACAACGCTAACATAACAAAGTTCAGTCCCCAAGGAAACACCTCAACGGTCGGGCCTCACACTGTTTGTAGAGACGTCTTGATTTCGAACCCCGTTGAGGGGTGGGGAAGGGTTATTGGGTAAATAGGGGTTGATGTAATATTCAAACAAAAAAAAACATTACAAAGTTCAAGTGTGTATGATCATTTCTAAAATCATGTATAGGGTAATCAGGTGAATATATCAGAAGAAGCCATTTCAAACTTGGTAAACTGGTTGGATGAGGACAACCTTATGCTCAAAGTGCTTGATTTGACATTCTTTTTCTCACAATGAAAGATTTTTGTTTCTTGTTAAAAAGAAAAACCATACATACCCAGAGACGCTATTCTTCATTGGATTGAAGGTTGAGGTGAACACTAATATATCACCCTTTGCTTGCTCTACTGCCTCTTCTTCGTTGAGGCCAACCACGGAAAGAGGAGGTATGCTGTGAAGCAGAGGAAGACAAGTGAATCATTTGTGAATAAATTTTAGATGAAAGAAGGACAATTCGTCATGAGATATTTACATAAAGTGCATCGTGGTAAAATGATTATGCAGGCAAAAAGATGTAATATGTAACTAGTGGTAATTACTGACTACTACTTCATCTTTAACAAAATGTAGCTTAACTATCCAAGCAGTCATGATTTTTGAGTACGTGCTAATTAAGTTGGAAGTATTAATTATTTGAATTGAATTAGAGAATAATTTGGGCAAATGTAGGTTAAATCAAAGACTTGTTTCAACGGAATCTCAAAATCTAGCATGACGATATGAACATAAAGTCCTAGAGTATGGGACTCGAGAAAAGGCTGACCCAATTGAAATGAGATATGACAGCTTCAATATGATCTAATATGTTGCTAATATATTATCCTCATTCTGCTCTGGATTGCAACCTCGAAAGAAAAATATAATTTTATGAGCAAAATTTCCTATTATGATGAATTCTAGTATATATTAGTGATGAGTATATAAGGCAACTTGTGCAAACTCTGGATTCAGGAAAATAATCATGGCCACAACAATACCAGAAGCTTGATAAATATTTAAATATCTGCAATAAATCTTGTGGAAACTGATCTAGAGATATAACTAACAAGACTAGACACATACACACTCATTTCTTTAGGAAAGAAACTGATACCTGAAAACAGCACAAGGTACATTGGTGTAGTCTGGTTTGGTAGGTTCCCCGCCAAAAACAGTTTTCTATAAGAAAATTTTCAAGCAAAGTGAGAGTGCTTCATGATTTAATGACAAAAACCCAGCAGATGCAAATATAGTGCAAAGGAAAGACCCATATGAAACAGAACACATACCGCGAAACAGGTCCCCTCCAGTAAGGCCACTGGGGTAAGGTTAATTCGATTTGTAACATCACCAATAGCATATATGCTGGGCACGCAGGTGCGTGAATATTCATCTACCTGTGATTAGAAGAAGTGAGGCCTAAGTGATATAACAGATGCAACCCATATGAAAAAACACATGGTCGGAAAAAAATGTGTCAACGAGCAGACAAATTTTATAACTCAATTGACAGACATAATACTATTCTTTAGTTGATTCATATGCAAATATAATTTTATTCTATGTGAAACAACTAAAGAATAGAGTATGGTTGTAGCTGCAACTACAATTCAGTGGTCAGATTCTACAGATATGCTGGAAACAAACTCTTTCAACTCCTTCGAACAGGAGACTCGACTCTTCCCCCATAAACATACTACTAGAGTGAGATTATAATAAAATCAAACCAAAGATATATGTAGTATAAGTTGTATAACACACTAAAATAATGAGAACAGTGCTTATTTACAAGTGAGCAAAGTAAAAGACAAAGCTAGCTACCTTCACAGCTTTGGCAGAATCAAGTTCCACACCAACAGCTTCCAAATTTAACCTCTTTGTATTAGGAACCCTGCCTGTGATAAGTAAACAAAGAATGAACATTTCTCTTGTATTGTGCAACTGTCAAAGAATGCTTGACATGCAAGACATGCACATTTCATTCTCTTAATTATTGGGGTAATCATACAGGATACATAATATAAACTGGACATGTTTGCAAGCCATTAGGTCAGAAATTACCAGTGGCGAAAAGTACCACATCTGCCATTATTTCTTCACCGTGATCTGTAATAACTTTTATGCCGCTTTCTGTTTTAATCAACTGGAAATTGATCATATCATAGGATCGTGTCAGTACAAGAATATATTTGTAGATATATGAACAGGATGAACAAGAATCACAATAGCAGAAAGAGCAATTGTAAGACAGAAATAGCTTAAGGCATCTCTTCTCAAGTTGTCAGTACCTCTTTCAAATTTGTCTGTGGATGCAAATTAATACCCCTGCCTTCTAAGTTTCTTGCCACAAGTGATCTCATTTCACCATCAAAACCTCTGTAGTGGAATATTTGCAGAAACAAATGCATTAGAAGTACTGTATTGCAGGGCAGAAAGTAAACAATAAAGAAAGCAATAGGAGAAAGCTTCATTTGACAATAAGACAGAGAATGCATGCTTGGAAAATAATTCACTACAAATAATATGAAACTGAACATTCTTGTAATCTTATATCATCATATTTACTCAGGGTAAGGAACAAATCAAATAGAGTTGTTAAGCAGGAAAAAAATATTTAACAAGAAAACACAACTTTGTTGTTCCTAATAATTGTAAATCCCTCTAATTACTCAGTGTGGACAGCCTATGGGATACTATCCATAAGAGCTTCAGCATCACTAGATATGACTAAATGTGTATCATGTGAGGTCCACTTTATTATAGGCTCAAGAGTTCCAAATTATGTGATATCTCATTAAGGTTACTACACATAGATAATGCCGCAATGGTTCGGCTACTGTACTAGCCAGAGTCAAAGATGGTCAGTAGAACAGAAAAATACTCATTGGTATTGGAAGTAAGAATTGCTTCCAAGTTGAAATTTTTGCCACCAGAGCACAAAATTATTAGCAAGTGCAGAGACTCGACTTATAGTTATTTTCACTTTCCAATGAGATGTCTATCCCAAATATTTAAACAACTTGTTCTTCCAAAATGTGAAAGACAACACTAGACTTTGAATTGACCTTAATGGAAGTTCCTTTCTGTAAAAAAGATCCACAGTAGAACCCATCCCACGCCAAATTGAAGCAAATTCTACAGCAATGTACCTGACACATAAAATACAAGGATCGAAATCAATTATGCTAAGAAGTTGAAATCCATAAACAAAACAAAGGAAGAAATTGATACATACCCTCCACCGAGCACCACAGCACGCTTAGGTTGTTCTTCCAGACTCAATGCCTCATCAGAGGTTATACCCAATTCCTGAAGTCAAAATAATAGATAATAGGAGCCAATGATATTAAATAAGACATTTGTGGCATGATGTGATTCATAATCAAACAGGTAGAAGGATATAATTTATTTACTAAAATACTAGTTTTGCAGCATCATAGAAAAATCCTTGCAGTATCTGACGGACTAGAACAAAAGCATGAAGCAAACCTGTCCAGGTATGTCAGGACGTAATGCCCTACTGCCAGTTGCAACCAATATGTTCTTTGCTGAATAATTCACTTTAGTGCCATCTGATTGTATCACCTCAACCTCGTTTGGACCAACCACCCTCCCCTCTCCTTCAAATAATTCAACCTTAGCATTTGATAGCAAACGCTTGTAAATTCCATTTAATCGAACTATTTCATCTGTCTGCAAATTTCAAAAGACAAGAAAAGTACAGCATGAGGTGCATAGAGAGACATTTTACTTTATCAGCATCACAGATCCTGGTAATATATCCATATGCATGTACATGATGAATGGATAAATAAATTCTTAAAATTTTAACAAATGCATCTAAATGCTCACGCACACGTGCAAAAACACAAAATTAACTTGAGTTGTTAAGCCTGTTTAAGATTTATTTAGCCCGCGGAGCATTTGGTGACTATGAAGCAGGCCATACAAACAGGAAAGTTCTGTGAAAATAAATGAACCAAACACTTCTAAAAAAGCCCAAAAAAACTCCACAAAACTAAAGGAGAAAACAGATAAAAACTACAATAGCAATCACAATGATATTTAGTGGCTGAAGAAAACAAGATCAGCTTCGCTTTTGAGATTCATGTGAAACATGCAGGACACGTACGAAGCGTCAATTTCTTTTAAACTTTTCTATATCAAAGCAACCTGCATTGCAATAGAGAATTCTTTCATTGGAAGAATAGCTGATGGATGATTTTCATTATGACTTCCAAACAAATTAACTTTTTTCGATTGTAAAGGCAAAATTGCACCTAGAGGAGAGTAACGAATAAAAAGCACAAAGGTTTTACTAACCTTCTTCTGTTGAAGTTTTTTCCAGTCAAATTCAACTTTTTCAGGCACCTCCCATCCATAATTCTTGGCATCCTACAAAAGCAAGAGAGACATTCATCAAATCATTTTAAGTAAACATACTAAATGTATAAATACTCAGTTGAATTATAAAATACGCTCTCACAATAATCAAAATGTTTCCAATAAGTTTTGGGGTGAAACAAAATCAATAACAAAAATCTTAATTCACTATTTCATTTCCATCATAAGTCACGTCAGGCTCTATCTACTGGCGGATAAGTGTCTGATCTAGTATCAAACATACTATTTTGCTATATCCTATCTCATCAAGCTTAAATCTACCTCTAAGTCCAGTGACAGAATGTGCACACGAAACAAAAACTAAGATAAGGCAATCATCTGGTGGGTAAGAAAAACATGCCAAATAGGTTGAAATTATTTCTTACGGTCAATATCTAGAATTTTTTCATGACCAAATTCAGCCACTCTTAACCTAACTGAGCAAGCAATTCCTCTTCAAAATTTCAAATGTTATAAATAGTGAAGTTAAATGCAAACACATATGAGAATGTTCTCAAGATTTGCTGCTTTCCCAAACCCTTATCTGAATTGAGTCTTTATGGCATCAAGAAAATGAAATATGGAAAAAAAATTCCAAATATGCAAGAGAGGGAGTAATACTATTCCCCAAATCATAAGATGAAATTCTGATATAGATATTGTTCTCACCTCAATTTCACCTCCAAAAGTTGCTCCATAAACCAAAATCTTCTTGGGGACACAACCACGAATAACACACCTAGTAAACCAAGATATAAGAAAAGTCACAATGATGAGGAGCAAGACATTGATCAACATAAATGCAAGGTGTACTTGGGGTTGGGGGATTACTCAACATTCAACTGATATCAAACTCGGCAATTAGACATAAATATTAAACTAGATTTTGATATAGAAACTGAAAAGGGATTTGGCTGAACTGTTAAAGTAAAAATAATAGCATTAGTCATTCTAACAAAATGACACAGAAACTGCAATGCATGCGTCAAAGGGAAACATGCGAAGAAAGAGCATTGAAAATCCCAATAAAGTTAAGCTTACGTTCCACCGACTCCTCCAATCACTTCTGAGCTGATAGGATGAAATGGAAGCTCACAAATTGCAACCTGAAAAGAAAGCAATATTTGAATAAGGGCTCACAACAGTAAAAATCAAATGCTTCTGAGGAAACAAAGTGGACACATAAGCTAATCAACATACATGATATATTCATACACAAAATCCTCAAAGTCATTATTTAACTGCAACTCAAAGTCATAAAATTCCCATACATATACAAATCATTCTTCAGAGCAACTAATTCAAAGTCACAGGTCTTCAAGAATTGGGCAAAATCAGTCAACAAACTCAGTGAATCAAATAATTTGACAAATCAAAACTCAAAACGCCTAACATAATTAAATCAAAGATCTCGTCAACAGACCAACACGAAGACTTTGCTTAAACCGTTACCTTGGCTCCATAATTAGCAGCGAATCTGGAAGCGCGAACACCGCCACTCCCAGCTCCAATGACGAACAAGTCGTAGTCGTAATTCACGCCCGGATTGCTCTGCTGTTCATCAATAAGCATCTTCCTCGCCATAATAGCACAGAAATCTGAAAAATCCAAAAAACGCACAGAAATCACCACCATGCAACACAATTACAATCACAATCGCACACAAACAAACAAATATTAATACATCTCCGATCGGATCAAACAGTACATATCGTTTTCGAGATTGCTCTAATCAAACAAATCCAAAAACAGAGCGAACAAAAATGAAAATCGCCTCAACACAACGAAATCGAATTCGAAATCGCAAATAGTTCGCCATACTCACATAGAAATCTGAAAATCCCGCACAGAAATCACCACCACTCAAAACAATCACGATCGCACACAAACAACTACACCACACACACATACACCACTCTATGCATTTGCGATTCGATCAAAATCAATCAAACAGTACGTATCCAAAAACAGAGCGCACACACAAACACGAAAATCCCCTCAACTCAACAAAATCGAAATCGCGAATAGTTCGGATTGTTCGAATCCATTCTCACTTACATTTATTTTCTCGCGAGCCAAACGGTACGGAGAGAGAGAGAGAGAGATTAGGGTTTTTGAGGAGGAGAGGGCGAGAGAGAATGGGAATATATAAAAATGGAAGCGAGGACTGAAATGGAGAGGAAATGGAAATGGAAAGCATTAATTGTAGAGAAAAGAGTGTTCAACTGAAAGAGGAGAGAAGCCACCGAGGCTGGCTGCTGTGACGTGTGCTATGACGTGGAATATTGTTTCCATAAAAAAATAATTACGAAAAGTAGGTTGATAATATTAGTACGTACCATCGCAGACCTGTAAGAGCTAGGATGATGACACGTGTCACTCTGTTATTTATTTACTATTGTTTTATATTTTTTTAATATTAACCTGCGAGAGCTCGTTGGCTACGGCCTGTTTGTTGGGTCAGCCCACTACCGGTTTATTATCTTTTGTTTTTTATATAATAACATACAGAATATTTGTTTTTGTTCGGCAAACATACAAAAATATATTAACTAAAGATTCCAATTCCAACTAAGGCACTAAGCACCTTAAAAAAAACTAAGGCACTAAGCTAATTAAAAAAATTAAAGCACATTAAATGGTAAATAATTATTTTGGAATATTACATGGCATTCCCTAATTATTCTTTAACCCACCCCATCCATATATTATGCTAAGATTCGAATGAATGCAATGAACGAGCAGTGTCAACTACTAGACCAAGCTCAAACTGGTATTAAAAGAAATAATATTTAGTACATTTAAG
>JAYMTP010002886.1:0-18388 GCA_036897365.1 Geranium brycei
GGTTCACTCCCGGTTTTCAATAATTGTAACCGAAATCTGTCCGGTTTTCACCGGTTTCAGTTTTTCTCGGTCCGGTTATGCCCGGTTCCGGTCGGTTTGTCGGTTTCCGGTCTATTTTGCACATCCATATTATCCTCTATTCAAATCCAATTCGTACTTCAACGTAAATACTCCCGCTATTTTTAACCATTTAAAAGTTAATTATGTTTGCATAATAATAAATAAAATTATAATTTACAAATTTGTGATTTTTATTCATATAAACAGCACCATGACCGAATCAAAATGCCCGATAAATAATTTTTTGTTATTTCCTTTTTTTTCTTTCTCTCTCCTCTTATCTTCACGAGGAGAAGAGCAAGATAAAAAAGAGAATCAAATTCGCTGAGGTCTGTGCAAAAAAATTCCCAGGAAACGAACAGAAAAAAGTAAAAAAAAAAATCCCAAGAAAAAAAATCGCAATTTCTTACCTAAAAATCTCATCTTATCTCCTTCCCCAAAATTCCTTTTAAGCCGCATTTATTCAGATTTTTATACAAAAGAAAACCCTAGAGAGAGAGACAGAGACCTCTCGTCGCATCTCTTCTCTTTCTCTCTCTAGATGTTCGTTTCTCTCTCCAGAATCATCAAGCACGCCTCTATCTCTCGCTTCAAGATCCGCTGCTTGACCCCTTTTCATCTCCCCTCAGGTAATTTTGAAATTTCCCGAGAATTTCTTCATTTTCATGTTGTTTTTGGTTTGATTTCGTGGAATATATTGAGATTATTGATCTGGGTTTGATTGAATTATGGATGATTTGTGTTTGATGTTGTGTTTTTTGACTTTTTTTGCTTGCAGATCTGATTGGATTTATTGGGTCACCGGTAAATCCATTTGACTGTTTGTGTTTTGATTTGAATGTTTATAGGGTGTGAGGAATTTGGGCTGGTTTGATAAAATTTCCTGTATCAGTATTAGGAATGTCATTGTTACCTAATGATGATTCTGTCCAAATTCGTGAGGTGTGGAATGATAATCTCGAAGAAGAGTTTGAGAAGATTCGTGGGTTTGTCGATGATTTCCCGTATATTGCCATGGATACCGAGTTCCCGGGGATTGTGTGTAGGCCGGTGGGCAATTTCAAGAACAGCAGTGACTTCCATTACCTGACGTTGAAGGGAAATGTGGACATGTTGAAGTTGATCCAATTGGGGCTCACCTTCTCGGACGAGGAAGGCAATCTCCCGACTTGTGGGTCGGAAAAGGGCTGCATTTGGCAATTCAATTTCCGCGAGTTCAATGTAGATGGAGACATTTTTGCCAATGACTCGATCGAGCTTCTGCGCCAGAGCGGGATCGATTTCAAGAAGAACAATGAAAAGGGTATCGATGCTCAGCAGTTTGGCGCTCTCCTGATGTCGTCTGGGATTGTGCTGAACGAGAACGTTTATTGGGTTACTTTTCATAGTGGTTATGATTTTGGGTACTTGCTTAAGCTCTTGACGGGTCAGAACCTGCCTGATACTCAAACGGGGTTCTTCAATATGATCAGTTTGTACTTTCCCACAGTTTACGACATCAAACATTTGATGAAGTTTTGTAACAGCCTTCATGGTGGGTTGAACAAGCTCGCAGAGTTGTTGGAGGTGGAGAGGGTCGGTGTTTGTCACCAGGCGGGTTCAGATAGTCTGCTCACGTCGTGTACATTCAGGAAATTGAAGGAGAGTTTCTTTAGTGGCTCTATGGAGAGATACGCCGGCGTGTTGTATGGTTTAGGTGTTGAGAATGGACAAAATACTTATTGAAACCGGGAAAAAACTTAGGAGAGTATGTCAAAGTGTTCATCAGTGTGTATTTGTGCACGCTGGTCATACAGATATTTTTATAGACCTTTGTTGGCAACGATTTTCTTAATTTTATAAATCATCCTTTATAATTAATTTCTCCTCTTATGCGGATTCATGGCAATTTGCTCTACTGACCATCCTTTCGTGGCTTAGATTGTTGTCAAGTGCAGGTTTTTTCTTATGGATTCAATGGAAAGATACAAATTGTGTTTGTCTTTGGTCGTGGTAAGGTATTGGGACATCTTCAAAATTCATCACTCCTTTCGGATTGCATCACACACAGAAAGAATTTCAAAATTAGTTGGTTGTTCTCATTTGTTGATTGGCTTCTTGAGAACTCTGCTTGAGCATGCGAATTTTTTGTTCGATGTTTCTTGGTTTAATTTCCATGTGCAAGCTGCATGATGTTCCTCAGTTTTGTTGTTATGTCTCTTTGTTTAATCACCCAATTTCCAATGGGATTGGGCGTAGTATGGATTTTTCACAGGTTGATGTCTTGTTGAAGTTACTGATTCAATGGGCACTTGATGCATCATGAGGCAATGAACTTGTTGGTTTTGTTATGGTCTTAGGAGAATTTTCTTTCCTACGATACATCAAAAGCATTCATATATGTTGGCGTCGCCAAAGGCTGAGGTTGAAGGGAGAAAACTGATATAACAAGCATAAGGTCGCTGGTTCGGATCTCCATGTCAAGATCTACAATTGGTATCGACAATGTTCTAAAAATGTTGGATGCTGGTTAGGGGATGAGAACCTTTTGAGACCAATAGAAAATTATTTAAGAGATTAGCAAAAAAATTAATTAGAGAGTTTGGAAATTTACAGAGCTATGCCCCATTTGATCTATGGGGCATATTCTCCAATTGAAAAATCTACAAATAATGTAGCCTGTTTTTTCTCTTGTTTTACTCTTATTTAATTATTATTATTATTTAGGTTTATATACAGTGGATTGATATTCTAATTTTTCCTTTTTGCTCATGACTGATTTATTGTTTAATTGCCTTTATACTTGTAATAGAAACCAGAGCATGACAATTGACCAAATGCATGTAAGTTGTAACGATCAAATTATAATTAATTGACCGCTTTTAAAAGTCACAATCTAACGAATGAATACAATTTATAGTTTTAATATAAAGTGATTTTTATTTGATTGTTTTTTATTTAATATAAAATGATAATTATATTGTTTATTTGCATTCCAAAATGTGTTTATTTTCTTCTGAAAATAAAGAAATTATTTTTTCATAACATAACTAAAAAATTTAACTTTGAACTGAAAAATTAAATTACAAAATTTAGTAAGAAGATAAAAGCCTATACAAATATTTGCACTATAATTTTTTTTTAAATTTTATGAGTAATTTTATTATTTTATAAAAATACATATATTTTACACGAAAACGTAAAATTTAAGACTTAACTCTTGATCTCGTATCAACCCTTAAAAAAACTCTTGATCTCGTATCAAGGAGCGAGCTGAATCATCATGTCATTCTAGTTATTTAAAAATATTAATTTAATTAAAAACTCAAAACACATACAATTTGCTTAAAAATCACCCAAATTGAAGATTAGATAAGTAAACAAAATTTGATTTGTAATACTAATTTCCTCGGCCAATAGGTGAAAAGTTGGCTTTCGCGTACTTAACACGAAATAAAAAAATAATCAAAGAAATAAATTATTTTTTTAACGAGAAAAAACTAAAATTACGAAAATACCACCAGACGCGGTAGGCAAAATTAGCGGTAGATCTGTCTCCGTCTCTGAACAAACAAACCCGACTCTCTCTTCTCTTCTTCTCCGCAGATCTCTTCTACTTCTGAGAATCGTCCCCAGAAGAGACCGCGACGAATCGGATCTTCTCAAGGACGATTCGTTTCGTGGACAGATCGATGGAAGCGCCGACCTCTTGGGACGCCTTGAGAAAACAGGTTCAGCTTCTTCTCCAAATTTTCCATCGGTTTCCGTTTGTTTCCCGAGAAAACTCCGGACTTGTGATCTGTTCGTTTTTATTTTGTGGGTTTGAGGTGGGATTGTGTTCCGGCGTTGAGGAAATGTGGGGAATTAGGTGAAATCAGAGGTTGGAATGTGATAAATGACGATCTTGTTGGTTGTGAACTTTTATTCTTCTAGATCAATGACCTAGATAGTTGGTGAATCCAAATTGAGTGTTTGATGAGAATTGAGATGTTGATTCAATGAAGCTGGGTTGGTAATCGAGACTCAGATGTGAGGAGAATTTAGGGTGTGTTCTATGCACAATTCTTATAGCTGTTTTTCACAATGTTGTAAAAATCCCTGACTAGTCCTCGATTAATCCCGACTAGTCCCTGATTAATCCTCCTATAATTCCCGATTAATCTTTTAATCCGATTAGTCCCTAGAAAACCCTCTCGGACTGACTGGCGCCTACAACACTGGTTTTTTCAAATGTACAATTGGTGGGCTTTCACTATGCCTCTATACATTAGGTTATGAACCTTATTTGTGGTGTTTTGTGAGTTGTGCTTTACTGCTTCAGAACAAAGAATTTGTGATGATTTTTTTATCTATTCAATGCGTCATGTGTTGTTGACCTTCTGATACCATTTCACTATTGAAGAAAACGGAACACAAAAATAGAGGAGAATCAAACAAAGACCATGATGTACATATTCGATACGACTCTCACCCAAAAGACTAGTGTATTAAGTCATGGGTTGGAGATGTATGTCAAAGCTTGTTTGATTCTTTCTACATTTACCCGATTGGGGGACAAATACTCACACGTGTAATCAGTAATCCTAACTTTTCCCTCCTAATTATTTATGAAATTTGAAATTATAGCAACCACTATACGTACCCTTCCAGCTCATAACCACGTGAATTTATATGTCTTCTCATGCACATATGCGCTGAAGCATAAGTAGTGATATGAATTCTTGTGATATGTGGTACAGGCTAGGAAACTGGAAGCTCAGTTAGATGAGCAGATGGTATCTTATAGAAAACTGGTTTCCACAAAAGCTTCCTCAAAAGTTGATAATGGGGAGAGTGACCTTGAATCTGGAATAGATCGACTACTAAAACAGCTCCAGCACGTCAGTTTGCAGATGCAAGCTTGGGTCTCGTCTGGAGGATCAGAAATGGTTTCTCATACCTTGACTCGACATCAAGAAATACTTCAAGATCTTACACAGGTACAAGGACATCTTGACTATTTTTGGGTCAGAGTCGCAAACTTTATTGCATTTGAATCAGCGGGATCTACCTTCCCGGGTCTATTATTTTGAATATAAGCTCTACAGCTACAATCTTCATAAGTGTTGCGGACTTTTGATAATTCTCTTATATCCTTGCTATAATCAAGACAGCTCTGTTATTCATAATTTGACATTTAAATGTAACAATATCTTGGAAAATTAGCAGTTTGTCAAGTATGCTAGAATTTAATTTGTAACTTGTTGCAGGGATTGAGATTCTTTAATTGTTCATCACTAGATTACAATTTGGCACTATTCTGCCGCAGTAGAAATATGTAATTTGCAATGTATACTGGATTCTATTAGTATTCATGAGAGAAACTTTTTTTATATTGGTTCATTGTTTAGTTGACAATTGAAAAACCTTTGTTAGTCATTCTGATGTTCCTTGATTGATCCATTCTTTATATCATTCCCTAGGCCTACAGTACTCCTCTTTTATTTCCACTAACATTAAGTGATGAAAAGAAGCTTGTATCTTGACCTTAACTTGCATGGATGCTTTTATTTATCTATTCTTAAGTCAAACAGAATGTTTGGTGTATGCGATAAGCATTCTATTAAATTCATGATATTCATTGTTCCATTAATTAAATATTCATATGGTTGCAAGCTTTTTCTTTCTAAGTGCCCTGGGCTCATTTTTTCATGCTATATGTTCAGAATAATTTCATTCTTCTTAATCATTTAGTAATATTAATCTTTGCATTATCTACGAACAATTACTCATTAGGTTTAGGCCTATCACCTATCAAGTGCTAATTTGTTTCATATGGTGAAGTGCAGGAGTTTTATCGGCTTCGTTCCAGCCTTAGAGCAAAGCAAGAACATGCTTCATTGCTAGCGGATTTTAGGGAGTTCGATCGTTCAAGACTAGATTTGGAAGACGGTTTAGGTTCTGGTGAGCAAGCTCTCCTTAGAGAGCATGCAACCATTAACAGAAATACAGGACAGGTATAAAGAGAGTACAATCCCCTCCAAAAATTCATCATTACTTTTATCCTCTCCCACTAGAAATAGGATGCCCTAAATTCCATGCTGGGAATGCCTAAGTTTATAAGTTTTCTACATAGTTTCGTCTTATGAACAAGCATCTCAGGGAACTTTATCTACATGCCAGTTCATCTTTAAATCCAGTAAACCATATGTAGATAAAAAAAAATCATGAAAACTGTGCTTGGCTCGGAAATAGCCTGCTCAACAAATTTATGGTGCTGCAGATGGATACTGTCATCTCTCAGGCGCAGTCAACACTTGGTACACTCGTACTTCAACGTTCAACTTTTGGTGTCATCAACTCAAAGCTCAGCAATGTTAGCAGCCGCCTCCCAACGGTATAGTCTTCTCTTATTTTATCGTTTGCTCATACATATGGTCCATGCATTTGAATAAATTCATTTTTACCATCCCACAAAAAAGCTATGAATTGACATCCTCATAAATTAACTATCAGAGAGCCATAATTACTTTTTTCTCATTGTTTTCTTAATCAGTTAATCACATCTCTTATAGTGGACAGATTTATGTTATTCTCGGGAAAGTTGAACGTTCTCTTTATATATTTTCCAACATTATACTTGTCTTGACTAATACGCTACCGCCTATTGGCTTGCAGGTGAACCAAGTCCTCTCAGCAATAAAGAGGAAGAAATCTCTGGACACAATTATACTTTCCCTTGTAGCATCTGTATGCACGTTTCTTATTTTTATATACTGGTTGACCAAGTAAAGATGCGACTCAGTTCCTGCCTTGTGCTCGGTGTCTGTCGGAGGCATAATTTTTCCCTGCAATGTATTTTAAGCTGGGCTGTTCTTGGTTATACGATTTCTTGAGAAAACATTGATTTCATAGTTCTTGGCCCTGTTTGTCTTCTCGCCTGGAAATCGAAATACTTCTGTATAAGTGTTTAGTTGAAGTAAACTTTTGTGTAAATTGATTATTACCAATATGGCTCATCAATTGCAAGTTAATGATTTTTGAAAGAGTAAACTATAATGCATATGTTCTTGCATGGGTAAATTGCAAAAAGTTGCTATCAACTTTTTAAATTTTGCAAAAAATGTCTGTGAGCCTACCATTTTTTTTGTTGCAAAATGTGTACATTTATCAAAAAAATGATGAAACTCGAGCTCAAGAATGTGTACATTTTTTTTGTTGCAAAATGTGTACATTTGTGAACAATGTTTTTCAACTCGAGCTTACCGATTTTTCTCTTTACTCTGAACTCGTCTAGATCTAAAGTCTCATGGAAGGACATCAATGCAAGAGAATAAAAAAACCGACGAACTCGAGTTTCAAAAACATGTTTTTAATTTTAATTTTAAAAAATCGATTTAAGGGCATTTTAGTAATTTTCAAACAAATGGACACAATTTGCAAAAGAAATATGATAAGTTCACACTCACTTTTTTCACAAATGAAAGTTCAAAGCCACTTCTTACAATATTAAAAAAGTTCATAGCAAACTTTTTGCAATTTACCTTTCTTGCATTCATGAACATCAATTCTGGGAATGTTACTGTAATTTGCAAACATGGTATTATAATTTCAAAACCTGAACCAGACAGATGTACAAAAAATTGATCTTTGAAGTTCAAGGAGTCAATAATTTCAATGGAACGATTTCAAGTGCTAATTGCAAGAGCCAATTATCATCACCTATACACAGTTTGCTAACACATGCATCACTTTCTAAGCAATTTCAGACACTGAACCAAAATGAAATGCTCTGCAGTAGTTTGTTTTAAGGTTTATGTTAATGTGCTGAGCATTTTTATGCAATGTTCCTCAACTTTCGCGAGCTAAACAGGCTTTCTTCGGTTTTCAGAATCTTCTGAAGACCCTGCACTTCGAATTGTGCCCTGAGCATCTTCAGTGGCCGGAGCCACTCCACTTTTCTCTGAAGGTTTTGGTTGACTAGGGTGGTCTTTTTCTTTGGAGTTGGTTGCTTCTGACCCAACTTGGGATTTACTGGGTTCGACTGTAGCAGGTTTTTTCATCCCTCCATCATCCCGGTCTTTTGGTGTACTCTCGCTAGCTCGTTTCTTTGATTCTACAGCAATTTCCCTTATGGTCTCCTCTAGCTTATCGAGTCTTCCTCTCACCTCCATGAGCACGGGATTGCTTTCTATTTCTTTCTTCTTCTTTTCATTTTCTACTTCTTCTTCTTTCTTCCTTTTCATCTCTAGTTCCTGACATGATAATGGTTAAATTAGTAAAATGCTCTTGGACTATACTAACATATAGTGTGTGTATAATACATATCCTGGACAGAAGGTAATTAGCACCCAAATGGACGTTGAATCTATCATTTCACGTCCATGGCATTTGACTGTAAATCATATATATGAAAACATAAAAGTGGATAGTGTCTAAGTGAATGCAGAATAATTCCAGAAAATCATGTCATTGCAGAAGATTGATAATTAAGCGCAAGCATATACTTTTCTACAAGCATTCCAGTATGAGCATGAAATATTGTATATTATTTTCTCAGAGCCAGACTCATATATTATTTTGCATATTGAGACACATTATCAATATAGCATTATGCATTATGAAGTTTCAAGTCTCCAATGAATGAAACCTAGTAAGATGGCAACTCCGGACACAAATCATAGAGAAAGAGGAAATCTAATAAGAAGCTGAAAAATTGTCTCAGAGCCATTGGATGTTAACTGTTAAGTAACCGTTAAAAACATGAATAAGATTAATTGTTATCCACTGAATATTGTATCATCGAGCCAATTCAAGTCTATTAAAAGGGGAGCCAGCATACTAAGCATGAATCATGAACTGCAAGAAGAATATCTTCAGATAAAAATGTCAAAGTGGCCAGCGTTTTAAAATTTATGCAGTTTTGTAGTCAATGTCGTAAATTTCTACCGCTTCCCATTAAGAAAGAGTTGAATACATAATCGAGCTCCCATTAAAAATTAGTGTTTTTTTATTTGCAACAATAATCTTTTACCCTTCCTGAATACCTTTATGCCCTACCGCCATAAAACCCCTCCAGCAGCATATATGGCTTCATCTAGAGTTACTTTCACTCTTCCTGTTCATTTTGCTCGTAAATAGTCGGACTTTAACCCCATTTAAAAAGGCATATTTCACACGTGAAAGTAACATCCCATCCTTCTTGTTTCCTCTCATCTCATCTCTTCTTAAACTGCAAACAAACTAATCTTTTGGTAGTTCTAGGCTTCTAGCATTGATGGGACATTTAAGCTGTTATTTTGGTGACTCAAATTGACGTTGGGATCCTGACAATTTATTACCATAATTGAGGAAAACCAAGATTTTGAAAAGTGAAAAAGGGCATGGGGCCATTTTAAGGAGCTAGTTGCTCCAGTAATAGCTTCTAGAATCTATAGTTAACTACTAATAACTAGTATATTCTAGGGAGGAAGTAGTCAGTGTATCAAAAAACTGCTGATACCACCTGTATAAGAGTGGCAGCCCAGTGCATGAGACTTCAGACAATGTGAGGTCTAGGGAATGTTATTTATGTATATACAATATTGACTTGAACTTGTGACCTCAAGGTAGCAACCCTATGATGGTGCCAATAAGTTGGTTAATGCATGCACTCTACTTAGTACTTTCCATTATATTCAATTTCCATTAACTGATGCCACTGGTCTAGCCTAGGCTATGAATTGCCAACAAAGGAAGAACACAACATTAAATAGCATACATAAAAATTGGGGGAAAATAATACTGGAAAAACTGTATGGCTACATGGACTTTACTTGAAGCATTAAGTAATGACTCTTACCGCATCCATTCGTTTCATTTCCGATCGAGAATACTGGGCGAGCAAATAGATAGCTGTCACAGTAATGTATTCTTTCAGAAAGAAGTTTTAAAGCAAGAGACATGCAATTATGAAACAGATAATATTAAAGTTGTAAGTTAAAATACCCAATGAAGGCAAACAGGCAAAGAAGAATTGTACCAGATGAAAGTCAACCCTGATCATGAAAGACGTTAGAATTAGTTCCAATAGCTGATCAAGATGTGTAAGGGGGTTATGTGTAGTATCCTTAGACAAAATTGCTGAACTATTCTGGACAAAACCAATTAATTGATGTGATCATTCATGGTAGGCTCTGTAAGGGATTGTATTGTATGCAAAACCCTGCCAAACTAGCCTGGTGGTGGAAGTGTACTCAACAAATATGACCAAGAAATAGAACATGATTCTTTACTAGATACAAATATTTCTAGGTTGAGTGGTGACTTCATAATGAGTAATGAACACACTACATCACAATTACTTCAGTATACTTCCTGGAAGAAAAGATAACTAGAATGTGAAATGATGTATTGGTATTGCAATACAACAGTTTTTGAGTTTAACTAGAGTCGAGACTTAGAAAGGACAGTGCACACATAACATGTTCTTGATGGCAGGCATATAGCAAGGATAAAATGAGAGGACTTGCCATGTCGGAGTTTAGTTCCAATAGATTCAATGAGGGTCACATGCATATAAGGGGTTCAAGTCAACGTGACCAGAAGAGGGTCAACATAAGAGAGACAATCTTAAGAAAAGATTTATATACATAGAAAAGGCTATCTATTCCCTTAGAATATATGCATAGAAAAGGCAATAGAGAATTGATCTTGTACACAAGGAAGCGATCCTGATATGTTTTCAACCATAAAACGCAACATGTTATTGTATGTACCGCAACAACAATAACATGCATTATTTCCATGTCTATCCCAAACCAGACAAATTCACCAAAATTCTACATGTACGGCAGTAAATGCATGCTTATGTTCTTACCCATGAATGTGGGAGGCATGTATATCACTCCCACAAAAGTAGAATTGAAATGAAAAACATCATGGAATGAATTAATAATGTGCAAATTACAAAGCTTTGTGAAGACTTCGACTTAGATAAACACGTGTACCTCAAAAAATAACTAAACACTGTATCAAAAGCTCAAGTGCCCTTCTCCCAAAATTTTCCTTAATAACATATTTTAAACAAGGAAAACCAAGGGACTGTTACTATTACTATTTGTAAAGACCAACTGAAAGTGTACCGAGAGAACCAACTCTAAGTATATTTTTGCGACGGTGATCTATAAACCACGGAGACCTCCTCAAAACTATATGGCGGGTGCCAACACGTTTCCTGCACCACTCGATACATATTCTTTATAACATGACATTTTCCCCTCACATGCTCAACCTCAACATGAATTTCCCAAACCTTCTGCCATATTTTATGCACTGCCCTAAACTTGAAATAGACCACATAAGCTACTGCTGTCAATTGGCATTTCATAACCATCCCCTTCACTTGATCATCACCACAACCATACAAAGAACAAAGAACCACCTTCATAAACCAGGAAAAAAGGGTACGCATAGAAGTTGAAATCAATTTGTTCAAAATACAAAACAAGACCCTTAATTCAAACAGTAAATTAGATCACCACCACTACAATCCTAGCTGAAAACCCAGAAAACCCTCCTGCGAACCCCTGAAAACAAGACCCAGTAGCTAAAAACAATGTACAAAGGCATTGAAGTCAACAAGACCCTTCCTTTTCGATTCAACTCAAAACCAATGCGAATGAACCAGAAGAGAAGCGATCTGGGTACCCAAATTTCTTTCTCTTGGGAGGGCAAGTGAAGAGAACCTCCGCGGCGGTCATGAAATCGGGATTTTCTAGCTTCTTGAGCGCATCATTGTACTCCCTAGTGTAAGCCTCCACTTCGCTCTCAGCTTTCACGACGCCATTGTTGCTGCTCGAGCTCTGGCCGGGCCTGGCGCTGCACAGGTGCCTGCGGCGGAGGAGCTGGGCGAGTCGGAGCGACGCGCCGCCGGCGCGAAACATCATTTTCCAGTTTTGAGCTCGTCTGGTCACAGAAAAGTACTCACCAACCAAGGTCTCTCCTCCAAACGGGCTCTAAAAGGGTCCAATTTCTAAAGGCCCAAAAACAATATGCACGGGGGGCCCAATGGGCCCAAAACACAATTTGATGGACTCTTATCGCCTTTTGCCCCTTTGAGTTGGGCTTGGTCGACTTTTATTTCATGCAAATAGACTCCAACCTTGACAATGATATTATGATAAAATATGTTCTTCAAATTTCTGCGTGATATCGTAAGCTAATAACGAGGCCGTCTACGGTTTGGTTTTGAATCGGTTTAGTTCATTTTTGAACCGAACCTATTAATTTAGTTTTAAGAAAATAAAACACGAAATCAAATTGACAGAATCTGGCTCAATTCGTTTTTGAACATGTCGATTTTCGATTTGTAATGAACCGAATTTTACGATAATCTCACATTTTAAGCCGATTTTAACTTATTATTTGACTTGTTTTCTGTTGGGCTAATATTTTTAAACTCAATTAATAAGGATCGATAACTTAAAATGAGCCAAGTGTTCAATTGATCGATTTTCAGCTTGATTCGATTTTTATCAATTATCATTTTATAATTCGAACCGATGAAGTTTCAATTCAATTTAACTGTGAACCGAACTAATTTAGTGGTTTTGGTTTGATTATCTTTCGAACCGGTTCGGATCGGGTCGGTTCACTTATTTTCAGACACCCCTAGTCATAATTATATAAATTTACACAAGTATAATTAATACAATTTACTTAAATATGAATTTGTATTGCTTGTTTTTCTTAAAATATAAGTCTATTTAAAGTTAACCTCTAAATTTTCCTGTTACACCCTTAATTTTTCTTTTGCGTATCTGATTTATTGACTCAATAGACCTTTTTAGAACTGATTCCAAGTAAAATTTCTGTATTGCTTATATAATAGGGTTCCTTTACCATCTCACACACCAAACGTATTTAGGATTGTGTACAATGAATAGTGTTAATTTTTATCACTATTATGACCAATAAAATACAAAAATAATATTATTTCATAAACGTATCTAAAATAGTAAAATTTTATAATCCCAACAATGTGAATTCATGGAAGTTCTAAATCCAAATTTAAATTTAAATTCAAATAAAATAAATATATTAATTGATTATAATTAATAAAATTAAAACCAGAGAGCTCCACTTGTTCACAAAACCTGAAAATCCTCTCCCCCTCAAAACCAAACCCACAGCCCCGTGACCCACAGACCCGTCACCGCCGAACCAGAACCCGCCACGCGTCACTCATCCCACAGGTCGCTCGGAGTGAAGCGCGCGACTAGGTCTCCGAGGAGCAACAAGAGTCCCGCTCAATCGCACAAACAGAACCAGAGCTCTGCTATAAAAGAGCTCCGAAGCAATGCCAAGAGACACACAGAAACACACAAAAACAATAAACAACACAAAAAAAACAGAGCAATTCTGTTTTGTTTCTTCTTCACTATCACTACCACCGCCATTACTATTTCGTATTTCCTCAATAACTCGTAACAGAGAAGCTGTGATTTTGATTTACTTTTAATTTAATCGGAGGAGTTTCGGGTTTTTACGTTTTTATTGGCATTTTCAAGCAAAATTTTGAAAAAAAAAGTGGGTGATCTGAGAGACCGATCATGGCGAACATCAGCTTGGAAGAGATCAAGAACGAGAATGTTGATCTGGTCAGTGGGTTTTATTTGTTTCTGTTTTGTTGTGCAGGCAAGGTGTTCGATAAAATGCTTCTGAGAAAAAAGTTTGTGATTTTGGTTGCTTGTTACTTGTAATTGTTGGCTTTACAGGAGCGCATACCGGTTCACGAAGTGTTCGAGCAGTTGAAATGCACGAAAGAGGGGTTGTCGTCGGAGGAAGGCCAGCAGAGGCTTCAGATCTTTGGCCCCAACAAGCTAGAAGAGAAAAAGGTTAAATTTTGAATTTTGAGTTTTGAATTGTTGGTATTGGTATTTGTGTTTTGATCTGAAGATTAGCTAATCCATGTTTTGTAAATTTGGTTCAGGAGAGCAAGCTTCTGAAGTTCTTGGGTTTTATGTGGAATCCCCTCTCATGGGTTATGGAGGTTGCTGCAATCATGGCTATTGCCTTGGCCAATGGAGGGGTAAAGATGAAATTTTTGTGTGGCTTTCTTGTCTCATTTTTGTGAGTTTGAATGGGAATTTAAAGTGTGTATATGTATATGCAGGGAAAGCCACCGGATTGGCAAGACTTTGTTGGTATTGTGGTGCTGTTGATTATCAACTCTACTATCAGTTTCATTGAAGAGAACAATGCCGGAAATGCAGCAGCAGCACTTATGGCTGGTCTCGCTCCCAAAACCAAGGTTCTGAGGGATGGTAAATGGCAAGAGCAAGAGGCTGCAATATTGGTACCTGGAGATATCATCAGCATCAAGCTGGGAGATATTGTCCCTGCTGATGCCCGTCTCCTCGAGGGAGATCCATTAAAGATTGATCAGTCTGCTCTCACCGGTGAATCCTTGCCAGTCACCAAAAACCCGAGCGATGAGGTCTTCTCAGGATCAACTTGCAAGCAGGGCGAGATTGAGGCGATTGTGATTGCCACTGGGGTTCACACTTTCTTTGGTAAAGCTGCTCACCTGGTGGACAGCACTAACCAGGAAGGCCACTTCCAGAAGGTACTATTGAGTATTGAATATTGAAACATGAATTCACGACTAACTTTGGTATATTGTGAATTTTTTTATCAGGTTTTGACTGCTATTGGAAACTTCTGTATATGCTCCATCATGGTTGGGATTGTGATTGAACTAGTGGTGATGTACCCTATTCAGCGCCGGAGCTATAGAGATGGAATTGATAACCTCTTGGTCCTTCTCATTGGAGGGATTCCGATCGCCATGCCCACAGTGTTGTCTGTGACAATGGCTATTGGTTCCCACAGGCTGTCACAGCAAGGTGCCATCACCAAGAGGATGACGGCCATTGAAGAGATGGCTGGAATGGACGTTCTCTGCAGTGACAAGACTGGCACTCTCACTCTCAACAAGCTAACAGTGGACAGAAGCTTGGTAGAGGTGTTTGCGAGGGATATGGATAAAGAAATGGTACTCCTCTATGCAGCAAGAGCTTCTAGGGTCGAAAATCAGGATGCCATTGATGCTTGCATTGTGGGAATGCTCGCTGACCCCAAGGAGGTACGCTTTATATGAGAAATGGGTTAACAGAATGAGTGACTGATGAACCAAAATCAAAATAAAATCGAATAACTTTACTTGCTCTCTGCAGGCTAGAGCAGGAATCAACGAGGTTCATTTCTTACCCTTTAATCCAGTTGAAAAGCGCACTGCTATCACATACATTGATCATGATGGCAGCTGGCACCGAATCAGCAAGGGCGCACCTGAACAAGTAACCTTTCCAAACTTGCCTAGTAGCTCTGTATCATATCAAAAATTTCTTATCTTCATTCTTAACTGACTATTGTTCGCTTTTACCAGATCATTGAGCTATGCAATCTTAAGGGAGACATGGAAAAGAAGGCTCATGATATCATTGCTAAGTTTGCTGACCGCGGCCTTCGCTCTCTTGGTGTTAGCAAACAAGTGAGTTAGCTAATTAGTTACCTTTTATTCTCATCATTAAGGAATTCTAGAGAGTTGACACAATGACTGATAATGGTAAATTTGTTTATTACAGACCGTGCCAGAAAAGAACAAGGAAAGCGCAGGATCACCATGGCAGTTTGTTGGTCTCTTGCCTCTATTTGACCCTCCAAGGCACGACAGTGCAGAAACCATCAGACGCGCTCTTCACCTAGGCGTTAACGTGAAGATGATCACCGGTGATCAGCTCGCCATTGGAAAGGAAACCGGTCGCAGGCTTGGTATGGGAACCAACATGTACCCTTCTTCTGCTCTTCTCGGAAACAACAAAGATGAGTCCATTGGAGTCCTCCCCGTCGAAGAGCTCATCGAGAAGGCTGATGGGTTTGCTGGAGTCTTCCCTGAGCACAAATACGAGATTGTGAAGAAGCTGCAGGAGAGGAAGCATATTGTGGGCATGACCGGGGATGGTGTGAATGATGCTCCTGCGTTGAAGAGGGCAGACATTGGAATTGCAGTTGATGATGCGACTGACGCTGCCCGAGGAGCATCTGACATTGTCTTGACAGAGCCAGGGTTGAGTGTGATTGTGAGCGCCGTCCTGACAAGCAGAGCCATTTTCCAGAGAATGAAGAACTACACCATCTATGCAGTGTCCATCACAATTCGTATCGTGATGGGATTCATGCTCCTTGCCCTCATCTGGAAGTTTGATTTCTCGCCCTTCATGGTTCTCATCATTGCCATCCTCAATGACGGAACCATCATGACCATATCAAAGGACAGGGTCAAGCCCTCTCCCCTCCCCGATTCGTGGAAGCTCAGGGAGATCTTTGCCACTGGTATTGTTCTTGGCACATACATGGCCATCATGTCTGTAGTCTTCTTCTGGGCAATTTATTCGTCCGACTTCTTCGAAGTGAGCAACTATGAGCTATGCTCCATTATCAACACTGTCAAGCCATTTAAATCATTATGTACTCTCTCAATTGTTGATCCTACTTTTTCATATGCATTTGCAGAAACATTTTGGTGTGAGGAGAATTGGTAACAAGGAGGAAGAGCTCATGTCAGCTGTGTACCTCCAAGTTAGTATTGTCAGTCAAGCTCTCATTTTCGTCACCAGGTCCAGGAGCTGGTCTTTCATCGAACGACCTGGCTTTCTTCTTGTCATTGCCTTTCTGATTGCTCAATTGGTAAGCTCCATGAAACCCAATACCACATTTTCATTTTTTTACTAGAAAACATGATCTAATCACCAAACGATTTGTTTTTTTGTTTTAGATTGCAACGCTTATTGCTGTATATGCACACTGGGGATTCGCGAGGATCAGAGGCATAGGGTGGGGCTGGGCGGGAGTCATCTGGCTCTACAGCATTGTCACTTACATTCCTCTTGACATTCTCAAGTTCGTGATCAGATTCGCCTTGAGCGGAAAGGCCTGGAACAGCATGATGGACAACAGGGTATTTACTTATACATATACATATATTGATTAGAAGTAACATGTCATGCTATGATCATGGTTTATACTGATGGTATTGATGATGATCCAGACCGCTCTCACGTCAAAGAAAGACTATGGGAAAGGCGAGAGGGAGGCTCAATGGGCTGCGGCTCAGCGCACTCTCCACGGCCTCCAGCCTCCCGAAATGACAGAGCTCCTCGACAATAACAACAACTACAGGGAGCTATCTGAAATAGCCGAACAGGCCAAGAGACGGGCTGAGGTTGCAAGGTAACGCTAAGAATCGTAATCACAGTCACAATCCAAAACATGTCATTGGTTTTATATTGATTTCACATTGGTTTAATCACATTCACAGTGTCGGTCACAATCCAAAAACACAGGCCAAGACCAGTTTTGTTTTCACTTGTTGACATTGATTTTGATTTCACATTGGTTTAATCACAGTCACGATCCAAACACATAAGCCATTTTTTTTTTCTTTTTTTTCAGGCTGAGGGAGCTTCACACGCTAAAGGGTCATGTGGAGTCTGTAGTGAAGCTAAAGGGACTGGACATTGAGACCATCCAACAGCACTACACTGTCTAGAGCATGAACTTGCCAATAGAGAGACTTTGTGTTTCTGTTTTGTTTTTGTTTGGATAAAGAAGAATTTGGAGAGAAGAAAGCCAGAGTGGTCATGGTTTTGGGGTTGTGAAGTTTTGGCTTCTCCTTCTTGTTCATTCTCTTCCATTTGTTGGTAGTTGCTAGGGTGCAGAATAATCCAACGGTTGAGATTGGCCCAGACAATCCACTGCTTGGAGGGGGAGAGAGGTTTTTGAACATTCTTTACTGATATTGTTTTCATGTCACAATGTAATAATGTATTGATTTCAATGATAACTCTCCTTTTTTTTGCTCTTCATCTCTTCTCTCACTATAATATTTACTTGCCTCAATATTTTCACATAACATATATAGAAATTTACTAAACTTGTTTGTTTAGTCAAAATGAGTAATTTCTCTCGAAAATTGAGTTATAATTTCAATCAAGAGCAACATTTTTACAAGGCTCCAAAACTATATTAAAATATATTTATTTAAAATAAAATGTTTAAAAATATTATTAAGAAAATATATATTTAAACATATATTACTTTTTACTAAATATGTGTTTAAAATATTTGTTTTCATCAGATACGTATTTATAAATGCTAATTTAATTAAAATATTATTGATGAAGAACCTATCTTATTGATATATACAAACATAGAGAGGATGTTTTTTATCAGCAAATTTAATCTCAGCCCTCCTCCTCAAGATGCTTAACAATTAGTGACATGATTCATTGATTCAAATAATATTCACCTAAAAACTAAAACACTT
>JAYMTP010002887.1:0-18387 GCA_036897365.1 Geranium brycei
TTAACCCGGCAACCTTCTCTTTAATGTGCTCACGGGTTGCCGGGTTAAGCCAAACCTGCCAGGTGGGATTCGGCAGGTTGACCCGGCAACCTTCTCCTAGCTTTCCCGACTTCGCGTTTTTAGCTCATTTTCGTCTCTTTTCGACCTGTTTTCATCAAAAATACTCTCAAACCATTTGGGAGGTAAAAGTAGTATATTATTCACTAAAAATGATAAATTCGGGATAAAATGGGTTAAAAGTGAGGAGATTTGACTCGGTCGGATACATAAATTCCGACCACATCAGAGCCGCCAGAGACAGATATAGAATGACTCCAGCTTACCATAGGTGATCAGGGAGACTCCGAGAGGAGCTTCTTCACCGTTGAAGGCTGAGCAAGTGCTAGGATCAATCAAGGCATCAAGTATCAACCGAAACCGAAGCTACCAGAGTGATTTCATGATCTTCAACCCGGAGGGTTTGGGGTTTTAGATTTTTATCTCATACTTTCGTGTTCTGAATTTTATTTGAAGACTTTTATGGTTAGCACCATGATTATGGGCTAAAATCCCATAATCATGGGTGCTAGGTCATTCACTATGGATTCCTTAAACATGTGATTTATTGAATAAGTTGGATTGCTTGCATGATATTTTATGGTGAGTGATCGTTAAATGCTTATGTCGAGAGTTTAGGTGATTTATCTTGAGTTGTGATTCCGAGCCCGAGAGGGTCGGTGGACAACAGACCTAGCCATAACCACAGAGTTTATTCTTAAACCCCGATCCAGTGATAATGATTTTATCTGAGTGGAATTACCTCAAGGTTGAGAGATCCAAGAATAATTCCACTCAAGGCTTGATTCGCTACAAGAGTAGGAATTGACACTTATGAAGACATAGGATTATCATGTTTGTGTATTGATTTGTTCATGACATTATTTGTGCGAGAATCTCTAGTCGACCTAGCACCTATGATTAGTCTCTCTGAATAGTTTTCTCTGCGTGCTTAAGTAATTTATATTATTATAACTTCATCACTACACCTTACCCATTTCTATACATTTTATAACTGAAATTAAATCCGAAGTGAACCCCAATTAGTCTCTGAGGATTCAACCCGGTCTTACTGGTATTACTTGTGACGACCGTGTACGCTTGCGCGTTATCGGGTGTCCGTGGACTACTCTGTCTACGAGCCCAACAATATCAGCTTGCTGATTTTATGAGCTTACATCTTCAATCTCCACCTTTTCATTTTTCACACCCTCCCGTATGAAGTGATACCTTGTATTAATGTGCTTGCTTCGATCACATAAGATTGAATTTCTATTAAGAAAAATGGCTGATTCATCGTCAACTCTCAAACATACTGTTTTAGTCTTCTTCCTCATTAGATCACACAAGAACCGAGTCAAACAAATGCCTTGACAAGTTACAACAGTTTCCACAATGTTCTCAACCTCACAAGATGAGAGCGCCAATAATTTCTACTTCTAAGAAGATCATGTGATCAAATTTGGAGAAAAGGAAGAAAAAAAAATCTTGCCATGCTTTTACGATCATCTATATGTCAAGCTAGATCATTATTTCCTTATCCAATTAAATTTGGTTCTGCATTTTGATGAGGTTGCAACAATATTACATTTCACGATGTGTTTTTATCAACTAAAGGTTGATTTTTCCCTCCGGCATAGTATTTTATCGATCTTTGTGCCAAACATGTCTTCACGGTATTTTGAGCGTGTACAGGTTCAGGTCAAAACCGGGTGAAAAACAGAGCTTTTGGAAAACCGGACAGATTTGAGAATCATGTCGCAACCGTGACATTGCTCAAAGGAGAACCAGTGTCAATTGGGCGGAAAGACTTGAAGACCAGCTCAAAAGGGCATGTCACGACCCTCGTGACACGACCGTAATATGACCCGTGTCATTCTCCCCTCGCGCGCACACAAGTCAGTACCTAAACCCATGTCGCACCCTTGGCATGTTACACCGTGACATGCCCCCGTGACATGGGTCGGTTATGCAATTATAAATCGCAGATTTTCACGGTGAAACGGGATCGAACTTTGGAGAGTCTTGCACAGAAAGCTGCGAAAAAATGAAAAGAAGGCTGATACGAGGCTTCGAGAGGAGATCAAACATATGTTGGAGACGAACTTTTTGCACTAGGATCAAGGCCCAAGGGCATGAAGTATTAAGGTTCGAATCAAGGAGAAATCAACCGAACAGACGAGGTTCAATCCATACAGATTTACGGTTTCATCGTTCTACCCTTTTCTCTCTAATTTTTGCTTTGTAATTGAATGTTCTTTGATTATAGTCTCATGCTTATGGGCTAAACCCCATAACGATGGGTGCTAGGGTTTCAATACATGGATTTTGATTTTAATTGTTATTTCAAATTTTTATGCATATGTGTTTGTGACTTTGATTTATCTGATTGTATGTTGCTGATGAGTGATTTATAATCAATATGTGGTTGTGATTTTGAGCTCGAGAGGGTCGGTGGTAACTAACAAGTAGAATTACAGGGGGTTCAACTCTTCGGAACCCTTATACCATAATGGTCGGTTATATTGTAGAGTTGGTGTGTCGCTAGTTCGAGAGAATAGTAGACACGTCGACTCTAGGCTGGTTCCAACACCGAGGGGTGGAAACGGTATCTTTGAGTATCTAGGATAGTATTGTATGTGCATGATTGTTTAGGTTTTACCTGTCGATTGATAATTCACGTGTTTCCTAGCACCATCTCTAATTGATAAACCCGTAGTTCATATTTACATTTCACTTTTATTTAAATTACATCATTTATAATTCTATACCCAAACTGCGTAATTTACTTTTCTGCATAGATAACTTGAACTGAACACTGAATTGATCCATTTTGATTTTTGTGAATTCGACCTTGTACTTATCATAAATTATTACTTGTAACGATTGTATACTCTTGCGCGTATTCGTGTGCCTGTAGATCACTGTCTACAAGCCCAACACATTTTTTTTTCTATAGCATAGGTCAAAACCTAATGTGCCACTTACATACCTTAGAATGTGTTTCACAGCTGCAATATATTAGGTACTTGGTGATTCCATGAATCTACTCATAATGCAAACATAGTGTGTTACGTCTGGGCTTGTTTTAACTAGGTACCTCAAACTTACAACAAGGCTTCGATACAATGACATTGACATGTACTATAACTCTTACCTCGTTCTCCATAAGTGTTTAGCTTGCATTACATCCTTGTAATCCTGAAAGGCTCACAACTTTTTTATGCATAACATACTTGACACAAATAAACTCCCGTTCTTATTTGACTGACTTCAGTTCCCAAGTAATATGTTAGAAAAATAGATCACATATTAAATCATCCTCATAGACTACAACTAGCAAGATAAAGTCCTTTTCGGTATACCTCGTGCTCAAGATGACTTTTCTTAAAACTCAATGTTTCCAAATATTGTTCAGTTTGGAATTCCATTCTCTTAGTGCTTATCTCAACTCATATAGTGTTTTTTTAGTTTCAACACAAAATAAGGATTACTTTCATAAACAAAACCGAAGGGTTGTGAGACATATATGATTACTTTCATAGACAAAATCGAAGGGTTGTGAAACATATACCCCTTTAGCTAATTCTCCATTTAAGAAAGATGTTCTTTTACATCCATGTGATGTATTTCCCATCTTTTGTGACCTACAACTGCAAGGCTGAGTCTCATGGTCTCCAATCGTGCACCTAGAGAAAATACTTCTTCAAAATTGACCCTTCTATTTGTGCATACCATTAGCTACCAGTATTTCTTGACTTTGAAGACCCATTTCTGCCCATTTTCTTTCTTTTCGGTGGGTAAATGAGATGATTCTCCAGCGCTTGTCTTTAATCGATGTTATTTGATCTTCCATGACTTTTCTCCAGCTATCATCGTTCATAGATTCTTATAAATTGGATGGTTCTTTTGAGGATAGAAAACATATACCCTAATACTAAGTTTTTTACCACAAATTTCTCCTCATAAATTTAATGGACTGATCGTATTTTGTGAGGTCATTTTGCTAATTACGAGCTCGGTGATAGCGTTAGAGGATTTCTCGAGATACCCCGTTCAGTACGTCAGATGCAAGTTCTAAACCTTCATGTTAAAATTTGTCAGCATATTTTCACTTTCCCGATTCACAGTAATACATAATGTACCTCATTTCTTGCACAATTTTTCAGTCTTTGTATTCCATTTCAAATTTCATTCTTCTTCGAACACTACTCACGATTTAAAACAAGTTTCTTTGTTTTTGTATTATAAAATCAATAAGCTTTGATCATATCGCATGCCCAACAAAAACTATAGTACAACCCCTATCATCAAGTTTTGTAAGATGAGGAGTTGTTTCCTTTATGTGAGCAATGCATCCAAATATTCGCATGTGATGAACATTTGACACAATTTCTCCCTTAAATTTTTCTGGCATGATTTTGTTTTTGAGCAAACACCTTGTTATCCCAACAATAGTTTGGTTTCTTCTTTTCGTAACTCCACTTTACTGTGGTGAATTAGGAGTTTGACTCATTGTTCATCACAAAAAATTTGAAACCATCAGACATGAAGTCCCATATACGAAGTGCACATCATATTTAATTTTCTTTCAACTTCAACTGTAGTTTTAAACTTTTGAATGTCATGTCCTTCCTCTTGAGAAACACAATACACATGAAGCTTGCAAAGTCATCAGCAATCATAAAGAAATATTTGTCACATATTGGTGTTTCGGGGATTATAGGTCCACACAAATCAACGTGTACCATTTCAAGAAGTTCAATAGGTTGATATTTGGAAGCTTTCAGGAAAGCTTTTCTTTTCTATTTCCCAACCAGACATGCTTAACACAATTCCTCAGGATGTGTGATTTGAGGAAATCCCTTGGCCATTTTAAGTTTGGACATGGTTCGGAGGGTGTGAAAACTCATTTGTTCAAGTCTCAAACGCCAAAGCCAATCATTCTCCTCCATTTTTTTGGTAAACAAACATGAGCAACATATTTAATCTTAAGTGTATATAACTTGTTTTTTGATCTCTTCACTATGGCTGGTATTTTTTTGCGATAAAAAGTAATTAACCAACCATTCTCGAGATTAATTCTACATTAAGGCATTTAGATGTCAAAGAATAATAATTTTACTCTTTGACAGTGGAATAAAATACATACCTGAGAGTGATTTATACTCCTGGTTCAACCCGTCTAACAATACTATACCACGCCCTTTGATAGCAACAACATATCCATCATTGAATCTGATTGTTCCTTTCACTAATTTGTTAAGATTGTCAAAGACTTCTCGTTTCAGTCATACAATTACTCGCTCATATGTCCATGTACGATATGTCACTGCACATTTGGCCCATAATAGAGCTCACATCTAACCCATAACACTAGCATATTAGGTTTTGCGTCCAATGCGTATATAAACTCTCTTTATACCCTCATAATCTTCCGATGTAGGGCATGGACTCATGTGTAAAATTCCTAACAATCTCCCCCTCTATATCCCCATCACATCAGGTTATTCCCCCTAAGCCCAAATCGTCTTGCACTCTCACCTGCTGGCCCATCTGGGAATCTTGTCCTGATCAGTTATGGTTGTCTGGATCCTACTGTCCTGCCGGCCCGATGAGATTTATGCAAACCTGCCTCTAATACCACTTGTTGGGGAGAACCAAGCTTTACCAAGGAGGAGCACACAACAAGGAAAGCCGACATACACAATAGAGCCCCCATCTAACCATAAGACTAGCCTATTAGGTATTGAGTCTAATGTGTACGTAAACTCATTTTTATACCTCATAATTTTACGATGTATGGTCTGGATTCACATGCGAAATTTCTAACATTACACTCGTCGGAGAAACGAAACCTCCAATTTGTTGAATACCTGATAAAAACTTTATGTCTAACCTGAGGTCCGATAATCCTCCCTGAGGCATGAATGGAAGCATAGTCAATCAGAGTCGGCAATCTCCGAGAAACCCAGATTCGGCGATCTCAAGTCGGTGGTGAGGGAGAGTGGTGAGTTCGTGATGGAGAAAGTTACAATTTTGCGGTGAGGTGAGTTTTTCGATTTGAAAATTAGAGCGGTCGGAGTGACATAGAAGGGCCTTTCACGCTTTGCCTCTGACCCTCCAAGGTCACTCTATAATCCTTCTTCCTCACCCTGAAGCTCACGACCTTGGTTATTTCCTCCAATTTGGCGACAATCTTAGAAACTGAAGTTTCAAACACAAACCTCGATCCTTTACCATCTCCGTTATCTAACAATTCGAATAGATTGAATTTGAGAATAAGAAAATGATATCAAAGGCATTGAGGAAAACTAGTCGCAAGGAGAGGTGTCTCCATCAAGACTCAAGAATTTCACAAATTAGGTGTCGAAGGTGTGATGCACAACTATTATGGCAGTGGTGAGCGGACGAAAGCTATGTCAACACCACCCTCCACATCCATCCTCCTCTACATCAACATTCCCTTCTCCGCAACCTCCCAACCCTCCCTACGAATGAATACTTCTGCTCGGGACATAATATAGGCCACTTCCTGCCCATTAGTCCAAGCTCCTACACCAACTCCACCAACTCCCTACTCTCCTCAGTAAATTTTACTAGATAGCCATAAAGGTAATTTTGTCATTTTTATAAATGGACAGTAATGTACAATGCACATGTTCTAATTTTTAACGAAAATCACACACGAATGGGCAGAGTATGTCTTAAAAAAGGATAAGGTACCGCATAATAAGTTTTAACTTAAATGTAACATTGTGAAAATGAGTTATAGTTAGGTGGGATATTTCCTAACGGAAACACCCCCTCTGTAATGACAAGAAAGATAAAGAGGAGAAATATATGCTTGTATAAAGTAGAGAACTAAGTTATTTTTTATCAGCAAAAAGAAACTAGCTACAACACCTCTTCAGTGTGAAGTGAAGTAAAGGTTGGCTTCTATGGCAATTGAACAACCATGTACATTATCTGGCAACAACATTCTTGTCAATAGCCCCTTTGTATTCACTCACAAAGAACACGTTATTTTCTATACCAAACAAATGGAAGATTATAATGAACAAAAAGGAGGAAAGGAATACACATTATTTGCTGTCCCCTCCCCTCTTCTTAGGTAGCATTACACACAACACAAACAACTTGTAGACGGTGAAGAGAAAATAGTAAGGAAACAGAGAAGAACACCAAAAGAGGACGAGTATAATGAGCTTTCTGTGCTGCATGCATCTTTGTAATCTTGATCGATCTCCACAAGTATTGTATTTGGCTTATATTGTATCACCCTTTACCTTCCCCATTTATGTTCTCTCCATTCCATGAGGTGTCCACTGCCGGAAGTTGGTACTCATCCGGTTTCAGAGCCAATGCAAAATCAGGTAATGTAGGGGCAGTTTCCATGATTCTGTTTTTACATGATTGTTATTGTTAGACTTCCTTCAACTACTTGACAAGAAAAAATTAGTTACTATCATGTCTGACTTACTTTTCATGAGAATAGAGATCGCGGTTTATCCGCACCTTGCTAGAAGTATCTTTCGGTATTTTCTCCGATAGATACTTCATAGTTCCCCAAAGCGGTGGATTCCTGCACCAAAGTTGCAGTCTGTTAGGTTTTTCTAAACAACATTATCCCATGTACTGAGAACACAATATAACAGATTTCAATCTACAAATCTCCCCTCTCCACTCATCATGGCAAAGGGATTGAAGTTGGAATCCTTTGCTAATCATCTCTGGATCTTGGAAAATATGAAGAGGATATAAAACAGACACTAGTTCATGTCAAACTTCTCAAGAAAAGGGCAACTTTGCAACCTTAAAATTCCACATCTAAGTGATGTGTATCTAGCACTACCTTTCTTTTATTAGCAATTGGGTGTCGCACATTGAACTAGATCCTAACACTACTTGCTAAACATCTTGAGACCTCAGCCTATCAACTTGAGTTTTTAGGAATATGAGCTTGGTCTTTGACCTGACTCCCACTAGCCAACAAGTGATCATCAGTTGTTCCACGTGCAAAGTGTCACACATGCAGATCTCAATCCGATCATCACGCGAGGAGGGGTGTTAGAATCCCACTTCTAAAAGATGTGGACACATCACCATTTGATAATAAGCATATTGTGGCCTCCGCCTATCAACTTGAGTGGTTGGGCGGATCAGAAATAACATGAACTACTCGTCTCATCCAACTTTTCCAATCCCAATTACAACATTAGTTCATCCATTTGAAATCAAGTTATATATACAAGATATACTCTCTGTTTAGAAGCATAACAAATATATTTATTCAATTGGATTTCAATGTTATCAATCCTATTGTTTGGAAAGACATGCCTGCTAGAGTTTGACTTATTTGCAAATAAATATAAAGAATTTCACAAGCGTGAATTCTGATTAAAAAAGGGGCCCAATTGGTTGTTGCTGAATGGCCAAAAATCCCTCTCTAACACCTTTCTATCACCCTCAAAGCAATTCCTTTAAGGTTTTAGCATCCTTGATTATACACACGTCGTCATTGTTTGTGACAGAAAAATCAGAAGAAAAAAGGCTATTTAAGACAGTTTTTATTTTTATTCAAGGTGATGGTTACTGCCGAATAAAAGGCAGAACACAACATTAACTATAAACTGTGCATCTTATAAATAAAAGGGAAAAAAGTATATTGACCAGTAAGTAATTACTGTACAATTAGTAGGGAATGTCATCAATATCAAAAGCCAAAACATCAATCTAATAAGCAAGCAGTAGAGAAAGGACTTGAATACCTTGATAAAGGAGGAGCTGCATTGAAAGCTTCACAAGCTCTTTTACTTTCTTTAAAATATTCATCTGCTGCTTGCAAAGCTGCTACTGCCATCCCATGAGATTTCTCTGTGTTTCCTTCATCGAGGATCAAACCATGATAATAATATGCTGCAGCCTGGTTTATAAATATCAATAATGCATAGTTCTTCAATACTTGTTAAGAGTTCAAACAATATACAGAATTGTTGCTTACACCACGACCATAACAGTACAGTCACAAGGATAAAATATAACACTCCATCTGTCCAAAATATAACACCGGTTTATCTGCTAGTAAGTGAACTAAACTTGGATTACCAATAATATCACTTATACAAGTAAATGATATTTTCTGCTATTCCATCACCTTAACTCTGATCAAGACCCTATTAGCTGGGTTCTTCTCATTCTTGGTCTTATTAGCTGGGTTATACATTTTCTGATCTTGATTTGTTGCATTATGCACACAAGATCCACAAAAGAGTTCAAATAAATGCACAAGAACATTAGTAACATAATTCTCCTCCGGGGCTCCTGGTTGATCCTCTTGCCAAGTAGAAATCAAGGTCCTCTGACCCTGTCATCACAATTACTACTGCTACTCCAACAAGCTCCTCACAATCCTGTTCACAAGACATACCCAAGTATCCAAAACCGCTAATCCTCGGAATAGCGCTATTCGAACCTGGGCGTTATGCAAGTCCCTTGGTTTTAAAAACCTTGCAACTGACACTGAAATGATTCAGTCCATCGAAGCTATTGAGACCGAGAACTTGGCCAAGCTCACTACAAAGCATTGAGTCCTGCACCTCGTCCACATGAAAGCTTCAACATAACCCGCGTGCCTCTCAATTCATGCCACTGAAGTGTGGAGATCTCTTTAAGCTCTCCGCCTTTTCGTACTCCTTTATTTTCTTTTTCTCCTCTTTTTCTGTATTATCTATAGCTCTTTTTTTCCTACTCGTGAATTAATTGCTAGTTTATCAATAAAGTTTCTTTCTTTTGCTGATAAAAAAAAACATAATTTGCAGTCTAGTTCTTTCTTTTATGGATTAGATTATATCATTTTACTGATTAGAACGTGCTATATTACATGCACTATTATTCAAATACTGATAACTGATGTATAGATCGATTAAATCGTTATTACCAGAGGCTTCTGATGTGAAATAATCACTAAAGCAATTTATGCGGTATTTCAATGGCAAACCATAAGGAAATGATCAACAAAATTATCAGATTGTTTCAAGAATTTCTGCAATTATATGTTACATACTGAGGGTACAGCTTCACTCCAATAAATTTAATGTAACATGTTACCAATTATTCAAATAAAATCCTGTCAACTCCTATCTCATAAGACACCACTTCAAAGCTAAAACTCTGTTCAGATACTAGTGTCCAACACTGAGGGAGTGTCTGTGGCCTCATACTATATTACATATATGCATTACTATATAAGCATGCAACAGCATCAACATGCACCGGCAACTTTTCATTGCATAACATTTTCAAGCATAGAAGAGCCAATGCTGATGTGCAAAATAGCCTATAAAATCAATGAAGTTAGGTGGAGTTTTTCACTGAGATGCCTATAGAGCCCAGTGCACAAACTAGCCTTTTGAAGCCAAGTAATAAATTTCTTCCGCGTGCTATAAACTAGAAACAATTTTGTTTTAAAAAATTAGGTCATAATCATATACGTCAAATAGAGAAAGTGATGAAGATGAAATTTGAGGACTGAAATTATAGCACAGAACATATAGTAAAAAGTAATCAACAGCAGTCAGAAATATACCTTTGATTCAGCATATTTCCATTTTACAAACATCTGATGCTTTTCACCCCAGCCATTTGTTAATGGAAGGTTCATGATATTATCTTGAGCCTGTTAATCATACACAACAAACTAGGTTCAGTACTTCTAATAGAACCTTAAACTGACAAGTAGAAAGCAAGAAGTTGTGCAGAACATGCAAGGATCATAAAGAATGCAGCAAAACAATACAACCAGCGGAAATAAATAAAGAAAAATATTTTGTTCATATTAAACCTAGAGAGGTTTTTTACAAGGCCTTAAAAAGTCTAATGAATCTGTAAGCTCTTGATATTCATTACCAACCAAGAAAACAAGCAAAGGGGTATCACCAGCCTATTAACCATAGTATATCCACTCCTTTCTCTTATTAGTTATTACTATTTTCTTCATCTATCTGCCAAGATCAGAATAATGTAATTCGATCTTGGAAACTTCAATATTACTGCCCTAACATAACCAAATCTAACAACCAAACCATAATTTATTTTTCTTTATCTGCGCCTTTCAGTTATGTCAAATCATATACTCATTATGATACATCCAAAAACAGAGAATAAACAGAATAGGAAAAAAGGGGGACTTGCAATATAAAATGAATGTCATGTAGCAAGTTTGCAGATTGGAATACGAGCTTGAAATAACTTTACGAAGGATAAGACCTTGACAAAAATGGATGACAAATAAACAACTAATTATTTTCCCCTTAACCATAAAATGGCAGTTTCATACCTGCTGCCAGTACTTCACCATCTCACATGCAAGCCTTCTCTTCACAGCAAGAGTGGCTTTCGTACTATCAATTGCCATTCCAAGTTGGATATCAACACCCTACATTAGATATCAAAAAGAACATATGGGAAACATGATAATAAAATTTTAGAAAAAAAACATTTTATTTATAAAGCAAGCCAATATCTCTTGCTCCCCTCTCTTTTGTTCAATCAAAATATGTCAAGCCAAGGGTTAAGTTTATCCTAAGTTACAAAGGGACCCTCCTCTGTATCTCTCTCCTATCAATGAATGTTATGCCGATCAAACCTAAATTAGGAAAGCGTGCAACCTTCACTGGGAACAATTATAACCAACAACAAACGGTCAGGATGGGAATAATATCCAAAATCAATGTGTTTGTTTATTGCATCTTCTTCTTTCAACAAAAGGTATATCTCTCTTATTTTGGATACGAGTGATCTGGTAATAAAAACATAGCCTCTGGCAATATTGTCACCAGATAATATTGTCTGCTTCGTGAGAATAAGTTGTCTTGTACAATTGAACCCACTACTACCTCGTGGTCATAAATGCTAAACATAAAGATAAAGTAAGTCTAAAAACCATGATGCTACCGCTTCCTCATCCCAATAAACCATGGATTGTTCAGCTATAAAAATTTCAAATATTCTGAGCATGTTATAAACATATTTGCTTTTACAAAATGAAAAGGGCCAACTGTCTGAGTTCTGTCAACTGCACTAATAAGACCTGTTAGGTATGCTTCCTACAATTCTATAACGTCAGATTCCATTTTTCAAGAAAAAATAATTAGTCCTTTACAAGATAGCTGGACGGCTAGATCTTAATCGTGGATATTTATAGTACAACATTAAGGTATTCAGCGTCTATCAAATTATTAATGAGAAGATTAGATAAATATCAAGAATGAAATAGAAGGAACCAATCTGCTCAAACTTAATTTACCAAGACTACAGGCCAGTACCTGCCCTAAAGCTTGCAAACAGAGTGCTCGGAGAACTCCTTCTGCCAGATCTACTGGTAAAGCTCTCCTATAATCAGCAAAAGAAATAAACTATTATGAGTAATAATAGCAATTCAATGCATGAAAGTTATTCTGAAAATGCAACAAAGCAGTAACATTTAAGAATGGTATATTATATATATATATATAAACACCTTATCTCGGAGGGCAACTGAGGGAGAACATGTCGAACAGCACAATCAAGGTATCCTGCGGCCTTCAGGAAAATATCAACTGAAGCTCGCCTATTCTCTGGAACAAAAGAATGAAAAAGTAAATAACAGTTTGTAATTGCACCAGTATAAATATAAGTACAGTGAACATGAAGAAACCAATATGCTCACCACAATAAATCACCACAGAAACCAATAGCTCGACTAACACGATCAATTGCACGAAATGTACCTTAACGGGATGTTTAAAAGTAGCAGAAGTTGTTATACTTTTCAAATAACTGGTTATAATTAGACTCGAGTACGAAATCTGACATTAGAATCCATTTTCAATGAATGGCAGGATATACTACTAACAAGACTAGTCAGAGTATGGTCGTCTAAAAATGAGTACAAAAACATAATCTAGGAGATATCCATTAATTGGCTGAGAAGACAACCTTATGAGGGTAGAAAACACAAAACATAGTGTATGCTCTATTTCTCATCGAACCATTTTCATCACTATCGTTTAAGACATATTTCACCTTACTTGTTAAGAAATGTCTGACTCAAAGCTCTGTACTCAAAGATTGACAGTTACTGAAAGCTGGCTCCAATTCACCAGATATGAACTACAAACAAAATTGTTAACTCTACTGTTAACATGCGCTTTTATGTTGCATATCGAAATATCTGAAAGTCATGTCAAATGAGACTCTTCAAGTTTTGACAGGTCATTCATTTCCCCAAATTATCATCCACGGATCAATTTACATCTCTAAGACTATATTTGCTGAGTGGTTTTGAAGAGACTGTGATACAAAAATTAGTCACGGTCTCCACTTCCATAGAAGTGCACCTAGAGACTTGCATGTAGCCTTCCTTCTGATGTTTTCTTTTTGCAGAGGTTGTTCCCAGACTTGAATCCAAGCCATGAACTCTAGGTCACAAGGCAACAACATTACCGTTGCACCAAGACTCACCCTTGTGATCTTCACTCCCAACAATATCAAATACTAAGGGGTTTCTGTTCACCTAAGTTATACAAATTTCACAGGCTCAAATGCTCAATCATCCTTAGAGAAATTAATATAAACCCTTTTATGGGAAAAACGAGCATAATAACAATGTATAACCTTGGAAACAAAACTCAATATTATGAAACAGTTCTACTTGGTGCATTTTGTATTCACTTCATCGCATAGTTTCACCTAGCAGATATGTAATGAACTAAATGGCCTTTCTCACGCTGTTCATAATGAAAGTGATGAAATGGAAAGAATAATTAAATTCATTAAGCTTGATCCTTAGATAATCAAGATTACTGTGCATATCAAAACAGGGACAGATAACCTTTACCATGCCACTAGTAATATGTAATTCATGTTCCAAAACAAAGACACAATGTAAGGAGTAGAAGTGATGAATGGATATGCAAATTCCAAAAAAAAAAAAGAAGTTTATTCATTGGTTACACTATGTATGCAGCTTACTTGCCAAAAAAGCCACACTACACTAAACAAGCTTCAGAAATTAGTAGTAGGATTTGTAACAATGGTGCCAGCAGCATAATGGTGATATTCCTACCTTCTGATACTTTTGGCAGATGACCATCAGCAGATGTCCGTGGAAGAAGTAACAAGTTCGCTTGTGATAGCAATAGCATTGACATCAAGTGCAAAACTGACAGCACCTCATACCAAGCATTAGACATGGCTGTTTCCTGCACATAATGAGTTTCATATTGAAGCTCCTGATTTTCTATGCAAGGAACTAAATCACGAAATAAAGAATACATACTTTCACAATACTGAAAAAGGAGTAAAATGATAAAGAAGCACCACAATCTCACCTCTGCATCATCCTCTTGGTTGACCCAAACAAATTGTACTTTGTGTTGAAGCTGATTTCCTGCACATAAAGAAAATCCTAGTGCAGGTACAGTTTTTCTTAAAATACTTTAAAATTCGCAAGATAGTGAAACATGGTTTACCATCTTTAACTAATCCCAAAAGCACAGGCATATAATCTTCAAGAGCCTGCAGAAGATCGGCCAACGTTGACCCTCCTGCAGGCAAATAATTCCATCAACAACTCGCCAATAAACTCAAGAGAAAGAAGGAAGGGAGGGGTCAATAGACCAGACTCCGCTGCAACAAACCATGTTGGGTAGCACTTTTTCTCCTTGTTCTAGTAATTGTGGGAGCTTCTTGGCCAGCCATTACAACTATCCGAGTTCTAAGGGCAGATAAACGTTCAACTAAATTCTTTGACAAGTGATCTCCAAGCGGCTGAGAGAAATCAACAGGTTTAGGAATTCGTAAACCAGGAACATAAACAGTAACATCCCCAATGTTTCCCGGCCTCCTCCTGTTCCCTCCAGAATCCTTGGGCGTCGACACCAAGCATCCCATATTCTGAGAGCTAATCTAGCTGCCAACCCAGATGAACTGAAGTCAATGACCCTAAATGAAGCTGATGCATATAACATACAGATGCTCGTATGCATACGCGTATGTAACCTTTCTCACATTAAGAATGACTATTTGATTTGGAACGAAATACAGCTATAGAAACCTAGCCTAGGAATGCAAATTGGTTGATTAAACAAGCTGAGCAAGTTTCAAATGACAGAAATCCAAAGAATGTAGACAACAATCACATGGAAAGTGCATAGACACACCTTGAGGTCAGCATGCGCTGATGACAAACAATTAATGTCCAACCATTAAAGCACAAGTAGTAGGTTGTTCACGGGCGCACCCAGAGGACTCTCACCAGAACTCTCAAAAAGTTCACAAAAATAATTACAGTAATAGTTTAATTTTTAATTAAGACCAAAAGAAAGTGTAGACAGCTCAATTTAACATGAGGACAGTGAATTGAGGTTAAATAAGCTCACCTTTTATAAGTAGTCTTTAATCAAAAGAAGGTTGACCAATGGATTAAAAGTCCCAGAAATTTTCCTGCAAGAAAAAAGAAATCAATATATGCAAATAAATAAACATTTATGTAAGTGGCTGAATCACAAGTACGGCGTGAGCCATGACAGACAAGTTTGTAATTTTCAACTTTTGCATCTGATATCATCTTTTCCAGGAAAAAAGTTGCAACCAAAAATGTGGAAAAGGAGGAAACGGAAAATTGAACTGTGAAAAAGATCAAATTAGCGGATTGAAATAGAAAGCAGGAATGAGAAGAAAAAACCCAAACCAAAGAGTAGCTTCAACATAACAGATCGACGACGAAAGGATAGAATTGTAGAGCAGGGGAGCTTAAATTCAGAGAAAACTGTGAGTAAAGGATCTTCAAACATAAAAGAAGGTCCAATAAGCAACAAAAGGGAAAAAAAGCTATAAATATAGTAATAATATTATATTTGCTTGTGTGGTGTAAAGTTGTACCCAAAAAGAGAAGTTTAAATCAATAGAATTTTCTAGGAGACCAAACAATAAGATAAGGGGAAGTGGGTTTGACTTACCATCAGAATTGAGAATCGAGAATCTGGGAATTGAAGAAAGAAAGAACCCTAGAAACAGTGGGTTCATGTCATCAGTTGCCTACGAGCACAAGAAGTAGGAAAAATAGCAAATAACTGGAGCTCAACTTTTCTATAAAGTCATCATCTTTATGAAAGAGTTCTGTGGGTATCGATCACAATCTGAATCTCCAACTCCCAGCTAAATCTACAGTGTAGTTGAGAGTGGAGAAAGTAATGTTTTGAGCAGTAGAAATGAATGTTGCTTTTGGAAGAAAAGCACAAGGATTGGAAGGAACCGCAACGAGACAACAGTCTCTTTTCCCCTCTCTTCCGTCTTACGCATAACAGAAAACAAATGGGGATAATTCAAATCATCTTATTCAAACGCTCTTCCGCTCACCGTGAAATTTACACCTTAATACTAAGGATAATTGATTGAGGCAAAGCCAAACCAAACACATTTTTCTTGTATACTAAACTCTTTTTAAGGGTAAATTTCACTTAAATACACAAAACCTCATTATCATTTAAATAGGGTTGGGCAAGGGTTTTGGATTTTGAACTGAATCGTCAAAACCGGACCAGCCGGTTCTTCATTTTAGAGGCCCAAACCCAGACCTAATATGTGAGAAATGGTCGAGTTTTTCGGTTCGATTCTCGATTCTACCCAATTAGACCCGATTAAATGATTAATTGTGAGATTTAGAATCCGGTTCTCTAGCCTGATTTCTTAGTTTTGGCCAATTAGACCCAATTAATGTGATTTTCGTACATTGTTCAATTTTTGGTCAAAATTATACACAAGTAAACTCGTTTGTAGGCAAAAACTTTAAATCAAAAGTACAAAAAAGTACTAACTAAAACCTCATGAACCGGTTCAGTTCTGAATCAGTTAACCAATGGTTATGTACTCTCAAAATCGGACCTGAGCCGAATTGATTCGGTTCTCAATTTTCACATCCAAATCTGACCCTATACCTGCGGTTCTTAGTTTTTCAGTTTGGATTCGGTTTTAGGTAAAAGTGCCCACCCCTACACCTAAAGTTTTTCTTAACTTTGTAGTTCACCTAAATGGAAACTATTATCGATGTTATAAACTATGTCACAAAGTTTGTTAAATGACTATTTTACCCACCTTTGAGTAACTGATTTATGTTAAAAGTTAGGGGCATATTAGTCTTTTTGTATGATTAGAGAGAACCGGTTCAAATCAAATCCCCTGTTCCAACGCGGTTCAAAATAAATAATCATTAAAAATAATATTAAAATGACCAATTTACCCTCCTTTACATTCCAAATTTAACTAAAGGTTCAAGGGCAGAATTGTAATTTCAAAGAAACAAAATGTGAAAATATAAAGATTAAAATATGATGGGTGAAATGTCACTTTTGCTCTTCTCACACCCTCTCCCTTCCTCTTTCTTCTTCGCAAGAAAAGAAGCAAACCTCTTGCTAAACCAAGGTGGGCTGGCTCCTTGAACGACGTCGGCGAGGAGATTCTGGCTCGGAGGTGGGTGCGGACTCGGCGGACTCGTTTCTCCCCCAAAATCTCGAACCAGTGGGTTCTAACTCCGCCTATCGCCTCTCTGGTTCGTCAGCAGTAGGGATGTGCAGAATATAGCTGAACTGACAGAACCGATCGAAACTGGACCGAACCATCGGTTTCGGTCGCCGAACTGGGGGTTGTCGGTTGCTTGCAGTTCAGTTTTTAGAAAACCGATGGTTGAGCAATCCGGTTTTTGGTTCATGAAACTAAGAACTGTCGGTTAACCGAAGAAATCGAACCGCCTGTGTATGATGACGTGGCATAATCTGATCCATTGATTGAAATTTGATAAATGGTCCAGATGATGTCATGTCTCCCACTTATCGATGCTTCTAGGGTTATTTCTATGACATAAGCACACGAGAGGAGTCAACACGACTCACCTTTTCGCCTTGTCTTCTTCGTCAACGCTTCGTCTTCTATGAAACCCTCTCGATTCGAGGGGGGAAATGATAATAGATCCACACTTTCTCCTCTCTAGATAGGTTAGTTTAGAAAGGAAGAAGGCAATCAAGCCACCTCTCACTCTCTTCCTCGGCCAGAGATGAGTTCCTCTGGTTCTGTAAGAAATGTGCCATAACCCAATCGATATGTAAACATTTTGTCTTCTGTTAGTAATAATAAAATTGGCATTTTATTATCATTGTGTTGTGATAATAAGTCGAGCGTAATTTCATCTAATGTCATCAAGTGTGTCATCACTGATAGTAGAACCATTAGATACGCACGAAATTATACTTGACAGGTCCCTGGTTAAATGCTTATAAAGCGACCAGTATGAGGATGACTCTTGATCACGCTCTA
>JAYMTP010002888.1:0-18385 GCA_036897365.1 Geranium brycei
ATCGTACAACTAACAACATGAAATCGAAGAGAATAAAATATTAAAAGTTTGTGTAAATATATAAGTAATCATACAAACAAAATTATGAAGTCAAAAATTGAAATATTATATCATTAAACAGTAAAAAGAAAATATAAATCTTTGAATACAATGAAATCATAAATTTGCGTAAATCTTGTATCTTTAAAAATAAATCATGAAATCTTAAAATAGGAAATAAATTTAATTTAATTAAGTAAATCAAATCTTGTAATTAAAAAAATAATTTAATGATATAAAAATACAAATATACCCTTATATTTATTTTAAAAGACCAAAATAAATATCAAGTTGTGAATAATTACATCAATTTGTCATTAATGAGTCAGCACAAATTCAAATCATCAATATTTTCATCTAATGATCGTAATTGATTCTCATATTCTCATCTAATATGGTTGTTTTTACTTGTAATCCTATAAATTTCATTACCAAAATCTCTTAACATTAAGCAAGATGGTGATGTATATGATCTGACTTTTTTTATATATAGAATTTGAAATCATTGACCTCGTGTTTATAATATATGAAAATTTTTAGTTCACTCAGTCTCTGATCAATTAAAACTCAGCAAGCATTATCCATGTTATTTTAAGTTGTAATCATTTTGCAAAAAATAAAGGTAACTTCATTTTATCACGAGTAGATGACATAAATATACACTGAGTTAAATGAAAATCATGTAAAATTAAATATATTTATCCATTATTCATCATCATGATCAAAATTTACTCAAAAATCAATATAAGAAAATGACTCACTAAGATTTCATCACATAAATGAGATTTTTTATCCCAAAAAATGACATGTATTTTTATTATTGGGAAAATTGCAAAAACTCTCTTTATGATTATGTTTTTTTTTACAAACTCTCCATTCGCTGTATTTTTTGCAAAAACTCTCCACGTATGTTATGTTCATTTTTGCAAAAAACTCTCCCTTACTTATGTTTATTTTTTCACTGTCTATACAAATCCGTAAAAATTAATGGAAGTGCCACTTAAGTGTTAAGTCAAACGTGCTTAGGGGTGGACACTTTGACAATGAAACCAGAGACCGAAACCAGGACTAGAGAACCGAAAACTGCAGTTAACGGTTATAGTTCTTAAAATGAAGATCCGGGGAGTCCAGTCCGATTCAATTCTTGATCGGTTCGGTCCAATTCTAGACCCATGTCCACCCCTAAACATGCTAACTCAAACGTCCAACACTTACGTGAAACTTTCGTTAATTTTACGGATTTGCACAGACGGTGTAAATTTAAACATGAGTGAGGGAGAGTTTTTGCAAAAATATAATGAAGGAAAAGTTTGTGCAAAAAAAAAAACAATTATAATTAAAACTTTTTGCAATCTTCCATTTATTATTTAATAAGATATTAAAACAACATGCGCTTTGGAAAAGAAGCAAAAACAATGGCCCACCCACGTATCCACATAAACCTGCAGGAAAACTGTGTTATTTGAATAGTGTGTTTTGTTGGATTCAATTCAACCACTTCGGCTGTGCCCTGATTATGTAGAGAACAAGCAAAAGCCATAAACTCTAATCATGTGTCTGGTTTGGATTAGGAAAGAAATTGAATGTAGCCTCCTCTCCAACAAAAACTTCAAAAATCTGGATTGTAAAAATGTTCACTCCATTTTACAGGTTAAGTATTCCCAATCTAATTAAATAGATTTATGCATCCAACAATTATTATTAAGCTCACAAAAATGATGATCTAGCATACAAGACATGTATCGTAGGTGATGACGTCCAAAGCAAATCCTAACTTTTGAAGTAATTTGACTCGTTTAAAGCCCTCGAGTTACCTGGCGAGAGCTTGTTCATGCAGAAGCCTCTACCCGATCTTCATCAGCTCCTCCATGCCCGGTTGAAGTAAATGGGTGTAACATGTGGGAATCACAACTTTGGTGACAGTCTTTCGGGTCAACACAGCTCCTTCAAAACACATAGTTTTGCAATGCTACATAACGACACAATTGTTGCAACAACAAAGAAATGTGAATGATCAGTTCCGGAAAGTAGTAATGTTTTCGAGGGCAAATATCACTCAAATACCTCCTCAGGCTGGTTCTCACAATAACATCAAAATAATACACAATTTGAGCATTTTCTCTATCCAGCTCCCGCACACACATTTGTCTTACATTCTCGCAACTCAAAGTTTGAAGTTCTAGTCCTGCGTGTACGACAGTACGACATGCACATAACTCAAATTTGAATTAAAGAAAGCTCGAGATGGTACCTGGAATAAAGCCTCTAATTCCCCTCCATCCATGAATAGAACTGTGACTCGCCTTTACTTGGAAGGCTGCTCTGATCATGCACAATACTTGCTGTTGCCTCACATGTTTTATGAAACTGTATAAATACCCTCCAGCTATTACATATCTAGAAAATTAAATATGTGGGGAGTCCAGCAATAGTTCTTTCACCACTACAATATCCAATCAAGACATGAAAAATAAGGAACCTAAATTAATTTGAAAAGACATAAAATCTTGAAGACCAAACGTCTGAATATAAATCAAGCAACATAAAATATTTCACTATAAGTACCATACAGATCATGTCATTCACCCTCAAGTCGTTTACAGTTGCATAACTTTTTCTCACAGCCAACCAAAAACATCCATCCTTTTCTGGAAGCTCAGTCCAGTCATTTGGGTACAACCGGTGAGGCTTGATCATCATTGGCATGAGCATGCTTCACATAAATTTCTTTCCTGAATGGATAAAAAAATCGGTTTTGCTTGGAAATCACTCAACCTCAGTCGAAACATGACGCGTAAGTGTCATGAATAATCCATCAACATCTCTCCTTATTGTCTAATGCCTAAATGACTCAGCATCCCAAACCAAAAACCAACTATTAGAGTTGAATAACTGTACATCCCATTAAGGGAAGGGGAGGTAACTACAAAAAATAACATACGTAAGCGTTTATTGGTTGAATACAACCAATAATTTAGTTATCCAGATAAGAAACAAATAACGGTAAAGAGATGAATTACAATGCACAGTGAAGTGCTCAAATTTCAGTCTGGTTGAGGCCAAAACAATCCCATCATATGAAAGAATATGCTGCTTGTCTGGTCATGATTTAACACTGGGTTAGAATCTCAGCTCCATCTTCCGTTATTAGAATTGTGTGTTCAAACTGCGCTGACAGACTTCCATCTTGTGTCACGACTGTCCAGTCATCGTCCCATAGTATAGGATTAATGCTACCTATTGTCAGCATTGGTTCTGCACAAATACACCATAATGCACATAGAAAATTAAGGTACTCCACTACAAGCCGGCAAAGTAGTACTAGTCACATACAGGAAAACAACTCTTATTGGTATTCCACCAGATTCGATTCATGGCTATTTCAAACAAATATATCAAATTAAAAAGAAGAAGAAGAAGAAAAAGTAGTTGGACCATGAAGTATTTTGCCATGCAAATGTCTTTAGGTTCTAGAACTACAAGCAACAACAACATCCTGGTGAGTAACATTCTTGCTTCATTGATCTCATGATATCTAGTGTAATGGGATGTATAGTTCGGAGACAACACATAAAAATTACCAACACGAGTTGGGCCAAGTGGTAAGGAGCTCACTTTTATATAAGTGCAGTCCTGAGTTCAAATCTTGGTATGGATATTAGATTAGGATTTACTGCTCTCTTCCTGATCAAAAACAAAAAGACAACACATACAAATTGGATTCTCTTTTATGAGTAACCATGAAGAACTTGAATGAACATCCTTAACTATCACCTCTATCGAACTAGTCAAGTTTCGTTCCTTTTATTCTTTCACGGTTCATGGTGATGTGCCTATATTAAATTAGCAATTTACCTTTACTGGGCGAACTTCTGCTTAAACATACATAAATTTCAATAATGGAGAAACAGTACCTATGGTGAAAGTCTGATTCAACATCATGTGCCCACCTTCAAAGTTCCCTATAAGAAACACGGTTAAAGCATATTCTAAACTGCATTTCTAAAACACACATGAATACTAACTGAGCTTGCGGTGAAAGAGAAATTCTAATAATGTCAATTCACAAAGAAAGAATGTGACAATTCCAGCAATTGACTATTGCCATGTTTGATATGTCTAGCTGCCCCCCACATAAGACACGCATTTGAATCCAATGAGATGTAAGCAATGTCCTACAGAATTACACACAACAAAGATTCATCTGGGTGGAAACTCCTATTCTGTGGTTGCCAAAGAGGCACAAGGCAAACGGATACACTTTTCTTTTCTGTACACACTACTCTAATCACCTTAAATTTTAACTTCCTGCACTCTAGAGTCATCATTCTTTACCTGTTGGAAAGCCTTTGTTCATGTCTAAGTCCTAACCATTATATAAATATTCAATAGTAGCCTAAAGCAAATATTCCCAAATATCAAGGTCTCTGGCAAGAAACTAAACATGATATATTAATGTAGTTATTTAATGCCAAAAACACAATGGGCAATTATGATTCTATCCCGTATGGCTGCCCAACCCATTAAGAAAAAAAGCTCATCTCTATCAGGTAACAAAACAGAAGTATATCTGCAGGATAACTATCACAAATTCACTCTTCTATTTATAAGGTACGGACATAATCAGCGCGCAGTGCTTGGGAACATGATTTCTTAATGTACTTCTCTTGTAACCACTCGGCCAGATCCTTTGAACTTCAACAAATAACTATCTAACTCTTTAAAGAATGTTTCAAGTGTACTGGCTCGTTAGTTTTTTAGTTATATGAACACCAGGTAAACCCAAATTAATAGTTCATTATTTTGTGATCACTAAGAATTGTTGGCTCATATAGCCTGTTTACTTCCCTGACATTTTAAGCTCTGTTTGTTCTGTTCACTGGTATCATGCTTTCACACACAATTTCATGAACTGTAGTTCCAGTTAATAAATCAAGAACTAAGCTGCAACCTCAGATACAAGTGACATCAAGTTGTAATCTTAATATGAACAAAATCAAAAATGAAAAGAACAATAAAGGAAAACCATTAAGCGAGGTAAATTACTGTGGTGTAGAATGACTGGATCAGCATGGAAAACACGTCCAACACCATGGCCAACAAACTGTTTTACAACACCGTACCGATGTTTATCTGCAATTTTCCTTGAAAAAGAAAAAAAATTATGAGCAAGTATAGGTTCAAACTTACCACTAATATCAGTAGAATTATGCTGCCTTTTCACCTAGTATCAGATTCTCAATCAATAGCAAATAATAACTCTTCAGCATCAAAAGAACAGAGAATAACTATAAGCATCCCAACTGTAAATAGATATATTTTAATCCAATTTTCAATCCCAAGCGACATGACATAAAAATGTCAGAAAAAGAAAGGTAAATCAGGGGAGGCTGAAGCCATAAATAGGAAAGAAAGAAATTTTTTTTTAAAATAATATAAATTAATTAATTAATAATAATAAGATCTAACTTTTAAGCATTTATTTCTCATTAATTTTACCTAAGTTTTGCACGGACAGAAAAAGTGTTGAAAACAGAGACTAAAATAGAAGCTTACTGAATTGTTTTGCCTATTTTTTTGTACTCCACTCCAGGTGCACATATTGATATTGCTTTAGATAGGCATTCTTCGGTTACCTGAGTATGTATTCAAAATTAATCTTCTAAGTTCATTAAGATAAGAAGCACGCTAAGAGAATTTGAGAAGTTAACAGTTGCATCATTAGACAAAAGTGAAAGAGCATTTTAGGAATTCTTACAAAAAGATTGTGTTACATTACTAGAAAGCGTGATATGTAATATAATATATACCAAATTACCAACGATAAAATGCTGAAAGCAAACTTGGCAAAAACAAAATCTAACTACTGGTTTCAACAACTACTCAACACGTGCAAATCTATAGCTTGTTGACCTAAGACCCAAGTTTGCTACTTTGTATAATGCTGTATAAAAGGGAACTCCAAGCAATATATAGATCTCAGGGAAATTAATTTCAGGCTAGTACTTATTTTCCCTCATACTAATTATTGGCTTTATCTAGGATTAGCTCGCCTCAGAAACTAAAGCAACTCATAGTTGCTAGAGTTCTCAATTTCACTTCTATCCAAAAGCTAAATACCAAACAGAATCAAATAATGTTTAGCTACTAAAGGACTCTTACTATGTTAATTTTTGTAACTGTACACCTCATTAAATTACAAATTAAGTTCTCATGTACTCTAATTTTGCTTCTGAATCAGTTTTTGCATTTGTGGTTAAGGTTAAAAACTACTCGAGAATTCTGAAGATCCTGATTGGCATGTTATACTTTTTTAATGAGAAGAATGGTAACAGCCACTGCTGTGTAGTTTCCATGGCCAAAAAATCTAAGAGCATGTTAAGTAGTTCACGTACAAGTAATACACTTCTTTTATCAGAAATAAATTTATTTAAAAAGAGACCAGAGGGAGACAAGCCCCCTAATGTGAGTACAAAAGATGATAAAGAAAATAACAAGTAACACATGAATCTAAGAGCATGTTAAGCCTGTAAGAAGAGCTAGGATAAAATCAGAAATGTAAGCACAAGTAATATGCATGAATCTCCAACGCCTAGTTCTTTTCAAGTGTTAAGATACCAATGACTATTCTTCAGGGAATTGGTCACTACACTAAATTTTAGTCTTGTTGCGCAACAAAATGGCAGATTGTGTAAGATAAACCATAAATTAGAATGTCATTGAAAGATAATAGTAACTCCATTTCTTAGCTCAAGATTTAGGTTGCCCAAGCATACATTTTGGACACATACAAATAGAATGGATGACACTCAAGATGGGATAGAAGTCGATGCATCTTTGTCTATAATCAAGGAAATGATATGTGGTTATGTGTAATTGTGTATCTACAAAACCAAGGTATGATTATAATTTATAAACTCCAAACAACAAATAAGCTATACTACTTAACAATGGGATTCATTGTGTTACTTATGACTAGCTTATATATTTTACTTTTCCAGATCTACCTGAACTAACTTTCTGGCCTCTTCACTGACATTTCCACAGAAGAATGTTCTTGAGGTATCACCATGATAACCCTGCAGACAAAATTCATTCACAAATTTCAGAATAGTGCCTGAAAAACATTGAGCTATATAGGAAGTAGTGAAGTACATTAGACAATACCCACTGAGTGATAAAAAAAGGTGGTGAAGTTGCACTAAAATATTTTTGTATTATAAGCAATTAAACCAGTGAATTTGTGAATAAAAACTGCAATTAAAATTTCAATGACTATAGAAAATGCTTACATTTAAATAAACAGTAACGTCAACATTAATTATATCACCATCCTGCAGAGAAAAAGAGTATCATCAATTTCAACACACTTAGAAATACGAACAATGCAAAACAAGATGAAGAAAATCAAGAACTCAATTGGAGACCTCAAGGGGCCGGGAGTCCGGTATTCCATGGCAGATGCATTCATTCACTGATGTGCAAACACTCTTTGGAAACCCACCATAGCCAAGGGGTGAAGGATATGCTCCATTATCAATGATCATTTGGTGGACAGCTTCATCAATTTCATCTGTCTTTACACCTGGCTGTCCATAGAGGCAACATTTAAATTTTCAGATGTAGCAGAATATGCAAACCCTGATACATACTAGATTGCAAGACGTAGAGAGGACATGAAAAACACGGTAAGTTATCCACACCAGAAGCATATCTTTACGAAATTATTGTAATATAATATGTAGCAAACTACCACCTGTAATTTTTATGTCATGTAACTCAAACAGAATGCTGAAAATTTTCTATGTTTAGAGGGAGCCAAAAGAAGTACAATACTACCTTGACCAAGGTCCCGGCATACGTAAGAACCTGTGCTGCAAGCCTTCCAGAAGCTCTCATGCATTCTATCCCTTTCTCATCATGCACCTCAGGTCCACTTGCAATTCCAGGCGGCTTCTGAGATTCGACATAAGGAGGCTTTGTTATATGAACTGGAACAGGTCGACGAGGAGACACTTTTCCAGGCCTTAGGCGTTTCCGCTTGTCTGAAGCTTTTTCTGTATTTCTGCAATTTTCAACTACAAAATGTCATGTGCATCCTATATCTCTGTAGCCATACTTATTTCTTAACCACTAATTGCTGTCAGATTAAATCCGTGTAGTTTCATGCTCAATAATCAAAACTTGGAAGGAATGTATGCTTGTTTAAGTGCTATATCAGTTTTCTAGCCACCCATTCCCAATATTTTGATCAGTGACTTTCCTCATTGTTAAACAGTCCCGACTCAACCAACCAGGCGGTCGTGTTACTATCTTGCCTGGCAATTCTTTGTGCTTACAAATAAAAACCGACCATTTCCACTTTCGACTAAGTGAGATAATCATGTTCATTAGTGTGTTCTACTTGGACATATGTTGTATTATTTGGTTTTCAGTTAAAAATAAACTTCAGTCCTAGAGCAACTCAAATTATGCATATGTATAGTAAAGTCTCCATATACCAACACCCCAAATTCAAGCGCCATTCAAACAGAACTAGACCCCTTACTTCCCCACAAACTGATAAGCAGTGATCGGACCAGAAAACTACATCATAGCCCCATTATTTTCCGTAGCCTGCCTAAATCCTTAAACTATCCTCACAACATTACTATATGTTAAAATATTATACCCATATTTTTCTGAGTAATAGTCTCTTCACACGGCTGATGCACTTAGCAATAACACAAACTGTACACTATTATCTGCTTAAACCTTGTTAAAGATAATGTCTTGAACACAAAACAGGGAAGATAGGGACATTGCAAACCAATTTGAGGCTACAGATCACATACTTTCTATTGAATAAGAGATCGGTTATGCCAGAAAATGTTGCAGACGATTGCAACGAAGTGTGTCTTTTTCCTGTACAAAAATGAAATCAAAATTATACACAAAAACGAACTGATCTGTATCACGAGTAAATGAAATTACAAGTAAAACACGCAGTTGGTAGAGGTTGTGTAGCATGAAACGTGGAAGAGAGGGAATGGACCTGTAGAGCTGAAGCGGAAGAGACGGTGAAGAGGTGGATTAGAGTGAAAATGGCGATTGCCAAAGAAGGAGGAGAAGACTCTTGGTTGGAGTTGGAGGGTCGAAGAAGCGCCTGCCATTTTCGTTTCTTCGCTCTCTCTCTCCCTCCTTTGTTATCCGCTAACCCCTAATTCAGTTCACTAGATTTATCATTCTTTTGTCCAAGTCAGTGACTCGTTTCATCAGACCCGGGTTAGGATAGGGATCACTATGATCACTCGGACCAGACCGGATTCGATTGGACTTTTTCTTATTTAAAACCAACATATTTCCATTACCGGAGGTCCGCGGACCAAAGACCAGGGGCCTCACCCAATACTCAGTCAGAACTTGTTAAAGTCGTTCTAACTAAATTATGAGTGACTTCATTTACTGACATATTGTTATAACAAAATTCGTATGGTTCAAATCTTCGATATCAATCACTACCTTCTCTCGAAAATAGCTTGAATGGGATCTACATAATATTCTCATTCCCTCTCTATCATCACAAATTGGATAAAAGACAAGTGTCAGCCGGATCGGTCTAGAAGGACAAATGAGCCTAATTGTCTAGCAAACTAGAATTGCAAGAAGTCTCACAACGCAACCACATCTCATTAATGATTCAGAAATCCATGTCATTAACAACTTGACGTCAACCTGCTTATTCGCACCCAAAGAGGCACAAAGCAAGAATCCAAAGGAAAAATATCTTTCTTTAAAAACTCTAACTAATAGAGATTCCGAACTAGAGATAATTCTCCATCTCTGCTTGCCAAAGAGCGATAAATTAAACTGGAAAAGGTCCTTGAACCCCAATCCACCCGATTCCTTGTGCGCACACAATGAACCCCATATTTTCCAAATCATACTTTGCCAGTTCATGAGTCGGTCCACTAGAATCTTGCAAAAATCCTCTCTATATCCCGGATTCCATTAGGCAACAAAAAACACACATTGTGTAGGTCGGAAGTCTTTGAAGAACTGATTTCAGAACCACCTCTCTATCGGCCGGAGATAGGAACTGATTCTCACATTTATTAATACACTTGAGGATACGATCTTTCAAGTAGAAAAGATCGTCGAACGCTTTCTTACCAATCATATTGGATAAAACGAGGCACACGTTGCTAGTATCAATCTCCCTAATACCAAACAAACCGGTTACTCCAAGTCTGACCACTCCCAGGATGTCCGGACTAGAAAAAAATCGAAGATTAACCCGAATTAATGACTTAGTCGGAAGCTCTGGCATAGGCATGAAGAATGGTTTTAACCTGGGACGCCTCCTAAACGTTACATTGACTGTATAGGTAACTATCATCCTCAAAGAACACATGTGAGATAGACAAGGTATCTCAAATCACCTTGCACCCGTGGATTTTTGCCATAAGCCTTTGCAACATATACCATTATAGAGAGACCCTCTGCACAAATGATAAAGAGTAAAGGTGATATGGGATCACCCCTCTCCCATACGAGTTGATAGAATAAATCATCGTTGAAACACATGCCTTGATAAGGGATATCCACTGGTCAAAGAATCTCAGGCGCTTAAGCATAGCTAGAATTAAATCTCATCCAGGCGATTATGAAATTTTCTCATGTCGAGCTTCAAGGCCATGCACCTTAATTGGGGTGTAAAATTGATTTCATGAACTTGTAATTGGGGATTTCGAATTAAGGACCTTAATTGTGTAACTTAGTTCTCCACCTCCCGAGTAGGCTTGGTGGTGATCTAATTTAGGAACAGAAGCGATAGCAATCGACCTAGGTGGATTCAAACAATTAGGGTGTGTGGACTTACATAGCTCGTGTTGCTAAGGATACACGTTGTGACCATAGGGTACCAACTTGAAAGTTAGTTGGTCTCAATAGGTTTTTATGAACTAATTATTTTAGGAATTGACTTAGGAGTGTGTTGAGGGTTTGAAAGGACCTCTTATCATCGTCCTTGACCTCATTTTCTTCTCTTTCTCCCTCGGGTTTTAATAGTTTTTGTACCTTTTATTGCCTTTTTGAGCTCCAAGGTGTGTTGGATGTATGTGCAGGTTTGGGGTTTATAGACGAGTTTTTGAAGGAAGATCACAAGGAAAAGAAGGCCGAGAATGACGAAAATTGAGTTGTCACGATGTTTTCACGATCGTGACAGTGATCGCAAATGACTCGTGGCTACACATGATTTTCGTCACGACCGTGACACCATCAGGAAGACAATTTCGAGAGCTGTCACTATCATGACACCTCAGTGATGGCTTCAATTTTCTGCGATTTAAAGTGTAGAAACCCTAATTTTCAGTAGGTTGGGTTTAGTTTTGGAGGTTTTTGCCTCCTCCAACCTCCCTCACGAGGCACACCTCGTTAGGGGGTTTTGGAGCCCTTTCTCTCTTCGTGGAGTCTTTTCCTTAGAGATTGATAGGTGCTCTAACGACCTCTCCATCCACCACCTCAAGAACACCAAGACTTTTGGGAGATTTGGAGGAGCTCTTCTCTTCAAGATCTTATGGGTCATTGGGTTTAGGATGTCTCTTCCTTTTCTCTTTGTTTTGTTGATTATCACTTAGATTTATTGATGGATTGGGTTGTCTATGACTCTTTTTGCAATTATTGAATGCTATTGTAAAACAATATTTTTGTATATTTAAGGTATTATTCATGTTTGTTGTACTTGGCATTATGTGGGTTGATTTTCGTGCTTAGTGTGTTCTTGCTTAGATCACAAGAATAATCTTGGATTAAGTAAATCAGTACGAGGGCGGGATTTGCTTAGGGCTTGATAATCTCCTATGAGCAAGGCGTGAGGATGGAATCTTTGCGCCGGGGTCCTAACCTAAGAATAGTCGGTTTTGATATCTTTCCAAACCATTGACAATGGGGAGGAATTGAGCCTCTTTCAATGCCGAGAGGCAAACTAGGTGGTCTAAGACTTAGGGTAACATATGATGCACAACATGATTTATTAGTATATTGAATTTGCCAGAATTGTGGTTGAATATCGTGCATGCTAATGTCATACATTCATATTTTTGTAGTGAAATATTGTTCATTAAGGTTATTGTGATTGGCGAATGTGGGTGAATTATTGATTGTTAATTGCAATTCAAATTGATCATCTAGTTAATCTTGGTTTAAGTAAATCACTACGAGAGTGGGGTTTGCTTATGACTTGATAATTGCCTAAGAATTGGGGATTTTTTCTAAAAAATGTAATTAAATAAAGTATTTACCAAAATGTGATACTATTCAAACAACCAAAGAGGGAATGCAATTAATTTTTGAATTTATTTAATGTATCAACACTGTTGAGGTTGTTGGGCCGAAACGTGACACGAAAATGTCACGTTCGGAAACCCCGTGCAAGTATACACGGTACAAGTAATAAAGTCCGGTAAGTCTAGGTCGAATCCATAGGAACTAATGAGGGTTGTCGGTTAATCAAGTGAAGTGCCGGATTGTTAAAACCCTAAGTGAATTATGTATAACTAAGCAAGTGAGCGATTTCAATCACGTATGTGGGAAATGTAAATAATCAATTTTAAAGGAGTCGAGGGTGCTAGATATGCATGGTCTCGATTATGAAATACAAGATATGAGTTCGATCGGTTGATTTATGTGATTAACCTACGTCTTAAATACCATTTTCGCCTCTCGGCATTGAAAACGGCCTAATCCCAAAATGATACTTACTCTCTCGAGTTCGTACCAATCCCGGGACCGCAATGGTCTGACAATTACGGACTAAGTGTTAATTTGGGGTGTCCAAACACAGTTTCGAGCCCCTAACACTTTGTGGTGCCTAGATCCAAAACTAATTGCCTCTCTCGAGACAAACTAGCTACCTAAACATGCACCCTAATTTGCCAAATCAAGATACAAGCATTCAAATAAGGCAAAACACACATCACAACTATCAAACCTAGAACTAATACCTCAATAAATCAAATGTAAACTATACAAAGTTCTAGCCCCCATGGCTAAGGGTTTAAACCCTTAACCATGGTGCTCATGTCATTCAACAAAGTTAAATATAATGCAATAGTTGGAAACACAAGCATAAAAGTGTAGATAGAGTTGAGAATTGTTGTTGTGTTCTTGAAGATGGTGGACTCCTAATGCTTAGTGGAATGTGGATCTTCTTGTGATTCTTATAGATATGGATGAGAAAATGCCTTCAAATGCCCTATTCCAAGCTTGAAAGTAGTGGACAATAGTGCAAATCTTTCCTATGAAACTTGAAGATGATGAACTCTATCAAGAACCAAAGAAAATGTGTGTTGGAGCTCAAAAGGCTGCTAATGTGATGATGGTAGGTAGGAGCTCCTCAATCCCTAGGTCAAATGACCTTATATAGTTGCTGACTTTGGCCTTGTCACGATCGTGTCATCTGGTGTCGCGACCGTGACACAGAGTGTGTCACGATCTTGACATGATCGTGTCTTTATGCGGGGGACCATTTCTGCTCCTAGTTAACGGCACAGTCTTCGCCTTACTTGTCACGATCATCTCTGAATTTGAATTTGTGTCACGATCGTGACGGTGGATGCCACGATCGTGACCATCTCTGTGATACGATCGCCTCAGCTCCGTTTCGCTCGTCATGACAGGCCACTGGTTTCAAGCCAAATAAATATTGAATTTGTCATGATCGTGACACACCTTATCACGATCGTGACAGGCTTAGAAACCCTACCTCCTTAGGTTGCTTCTCACGCAAGCCTCGACCTTATTGGCCCAAAACATCCGACCTTTGTCCTCTAAAACCTGCATAAACACTCAAACACTCCAAGCATAACATTGTCCTAGTTTGGCTCCAATTAGTCACTACGAGGCAAATAAATACTCAAAATGTGAAGAGCGGGATCAAACGGGAAACCGTTCAACCCCACATCAAAGGTCAAAAAAGGTAACCAACTCTAACTAAGTTACCCTTCGACTTTTTCTCTCTCCTAATATGCTCTTTCTTTTGCGTTTTTGTTGTTGTTCTTCTTCTTCTTCCTTAGGTCACTGGTTGCGTCGCCGGACTCTGGCAACCACCCTTTCTCTAGTTTCGTCTGAGACGGATGGGTGGTGTTGTGAAGCTCGAGGTTGGTGGGAGAGGCTCGGCTATGGCTGGCTGAATCAGATCTGATTTTGGTCCAGATCTGGTTTTTGGTTGCCAGTGTCGGCGGTGGGCTGGGTGGGTCTGTGACGGGGTCGGCTTGCGGTGGGCTAGGACTTCACAGCGGCGGCGGTTTGTCAAGCGCACGATGGTGGTTGGTTCCGATTCGTTGCAAGTTTTCGGTGGTTCTAGCGGTCGATTCTGGACGATGGCTACTCACCGAGGCTTTGGAGGACCAGCGTCGTCTGATTTCTGCTCGTTGACGATCTTGTCAGCGGCCATGCCTCGTTGGTGTGTTTTGGTCTTCTCTGCCTCGGTCTGGTCCAGTTTTTGGCCGGTTTTCTTGTCCTGACCGGAGGTCTCTCCTGCGGCCTGGGTTTTTTACAACGGGTTTTAGCACGGAGGTGGGTTGTCTTCGGTTTTGTGTCGAGATCAGTAGATTGGAGAGGTTTTTGATATGGGGTTTCGACCCCATATTTGTCTTCTTCTTTAGATCTGTCTCGTTTTTTATGTTTCTCGATTTGCGTGCTCGGAGGTTTGGTTTGGCTGGCGTTTTGCCGGTGTTCAAGTGGATATTCCCTTAGGTAGTACCAATACCAGTTATTGCTGTGAGGTTTTTATAAATCGGGACATGCCGAGAAACCCAAGTTTGGGCGATTATCGGATACCCTCGTGGGAGATGCTTGAGGAGCAGTGCTCACCACGGTGAATTGGTTGTCTGTTTTTGTTTGTGTTTGCTTGTTGTTGTGGGTCTCGTGTTTTGAGTTTAGTGTGTTTAGTGGATGTCGGAGTATCGGACGTGTTTAGTTGGTTTAGCGTGCATTAGTACGGTTGTCGGTGTGTCTGACGTGGTTGCTATACACGGTTGATGCTCGATCTTCGGGTGCGGAGTTTTTTCCGCCTCATGATTTCATGAATGAACTTCGGTTTTCTTTCAATGAAACACTTTTGAAGTCAGAAGTTTAAAGAAAAAACAACTTTGTGCCAATGGGATTCGAAACAAAGGCCTTCACCCAACACTAAACTACTACCACCTAAACTAAAGACAAGTTGTTCTTTCCTTTCATATACGTTTTATTAGTACCCTTATCAATATTTTATTTTTGGTTACATTAAATTTAAAATAATAAATTTCATTTAACAAATTAAATGAGTTCAACTTTAAATTAAATTTTGAATCTTATTATTTTATAAAATTTAGTATTCTTTCTATATATTATTTATCGCTTTTGTCATTAATTGAGGCGCACTTTAAATTAAATTTTATAAAATAACTAATTCATCTAAATAATTAATAGAGACTCACTTTAAATTGTTGTTTGGATAAATATTATTCCGTAAATTTTAATAGAGACTCACCTTAAATTGTATTTTATTAGAGGAGTACTAAATTTTATAAAATAACTATTTCATCTAAATAATGAATAGAGACTCACTTTAAATTGTTGTTTGGCCGATCAATATTATTCTATAAAGGTTAGTACTCCTTCTATAAAATACAATTTAAAGTGAGTCTCTATTAAATTTTATGATATGAAGAAAAAATACTAAATTTTATAAAATGATAATATGTAGAAAAAATACTAAATTTTATAAATTAATAAAATTCAAACTTTAATTTTAAGTTAACCTCATTTAATTTATTAAATGAAATTTATTATTTTAAATTTAAAGTAACCAAAAATAATATATTGATAAGGGTAATAATAAAATGTAAATGAAAGAAAAGAAAAACATGTCTCTCCCTTAGTTGATAGTGGTTTAGTGTATGGTTAAGGTCCCGGTTTTGAATCCCATTGACAAATAGTTATTTTTACTTTAAAATTTTGACCTCAACCGTACACATTTTGGTAAATACTTTATTTAATTACATTTTTTTAGAAAAAAAACTAGGAATTGCATGTTTGGCTAATACCCTCTCATCCAGTTCCTAGCCCAAGAATAGTCGGGTTTGGTGCGGTTTAGCTTAACATTATGGGGACATCGAGTGGTGAACACACTTGTTTAAGTGACATTGCCCAAGTGTGGTGGCACTAGTAGCCCGCTTCACTCACCCGTCTTCTCTTATGATAACGGTTAATTTGACTTGGCGGCCCTAGGATGTTGCTGCTCCGACCCACCTCTCCCCCCGGTTAAGCATACTTCTCGTCCCTTCTCCGACACCTACATTGGATGATCATGTTCCTTCTTTACAAACATGTCGAATGGGTGCCCCGTTCAATACCTAGAGGCTCAGCGAGGCCCGTGAGGAGCCACTTGGAGCCAAAGAGAAGCCTCGAGGATCTTGGTGTCACCCTCATCTAGAAACCGTGCGGTCTAATCATTCAGTCGAAATTGGCGGAAGACAATGCGGTACAAAACCTCTATATGTGACTCAACCTAACACAAATGAAGCAAAAGCTGGAAGATGCTCATATTTGAAAAGAGTTCAGTGTTCTCCGTCGGACAAATCAATGAGTTTAAGTCTCGTTGAAAGGGAATATCTAACGAAATTGCGACTCACACTCTCAAGTGATCTCGTCAAATCCCCATGAAATTTGATGGATCAGTTCCCTTTACTTCTCCCAAAACTGTAGTGATTCGTAAAATCGTGGACTTACTTGATTACAATAACATAAGGGAATATTCTAGCCAACTTACCGTTATTTTAATAAGAGTATACTATTAAGGGCAACTTACAGTTTATTATGATGTTTTTTGTATAATTTTTAATTCATTACTGTATTTTTAAAGTGTATCACGTTAACATGTAGAATTTTGTCTTATATCGCCACTCATAACATGCCGAAAATTTATGTTAAATTTTAAAAAAACATTCAGTGTATTTTTGTCATTATTAAAAATAAAATGAAGTTAAATAGTTGTGAATTGAAAATGGTCCAGAGTACATCGTATTGAAATATAATTTTCCCTACTATTTAGATCTTTAAACAAATATACCGGTTTGAGTGTGGCCTGGTGGTTGGCATTGCTCGCTCTCTGGCTTTAGACCAGGGTTCGAGACTCAGCACAATATTTGGGTAGGGCGGGTTTAAGGGTAGTTAGAGAAAACGATGTAATATTAGAAAAAACATGTTAAACATATTATAATCTTGGGAAAATTCCACATAACTACTCTGTACTATATGAGTTTTTCACTTAACTACCCCAAAAGATTAAATTGGCTTGTAAACACCCTGAACTTGCCTAACGTGTCACTTAAGTCTAACGGTGTTAATTTTTGGTCACATGCCCCGCACATGGGTGGTCTTTTTTGTAAAAATACCATAAATGCCCTTTAGCAAGTTATTGCTAATCAGATAATATTAGCCACACATGCCTCAGAAAATCAGATCCAAAATCATAGAAGACTAATTAAAAACACTAAATATAGAAATAAAAACCCATTACAAATTCCCAAATACAGATTCATCAGCTCAACTCAATATATCCAGTGACAATTTTCAGATTCCAATTACCTAAGAAACAATATAAATAATAATAAAAATGAAGAAGACAATTCCGATTTGTACTCACCACCCACAGAGGCTAAATCGGAGCTTATCCGGTGATGACAAGCCAAACCCATCCATACCCAACAAAATTCTGGACAGCTCCGATGAGATTTGGAAGAACCTCTACCGGAGATCGAGGAAACGAAGCACGCCGAGCTCTCTCTCTCTGTCTCTCTCCGCCGGTGATAAATGAAGCAAGCCGAACTTTGGTGTTTTATGTGATTTCTACACCTAATTTCTAAATAGCTCGAGTCGAGCGAGCGAGGATCAGAACCAAACCTCGCCAAATCGCGACGACCACGCTCTCGTCGTCGCGAAGCTGCAGATCGAGGAGCAAGTCCATCGCAGAGAGCCTCGACTCCGAGTCATCGATCTGCATCCGAGTCAACAAGTCCCTCAAATCGTCGTCCCTAATCGTCATCGTCGATTCTCTCAAAACCCTCTTATCGTCGACGTGGCGGCCGATTCAGACGTTGATCGAGTCGAGATCGCTCTAAGTCCACGGCGGGGTTAGGGTTTTGGCACTCTCCGGCGAGCGAGAGAGCTTCGGATAGCGTCTCGGAGACGGACGCGTTTGAGGACGAGCCATGTGACTCACAAAATTGAGCAAAACAAAGTGTCCAGAGAAATGTCAATATACCATTATCAGCGGAAACCAACTTCTCCCCTCCTATGTCGATCTTATAGGAATTAACAAATA
>JAYMTP010002889.1:0-18378 GCA_036897365.1 Geranium brycei
GCGCTCACTTCTCAGTTCGAAGATTGTTGGTTGTAATGCGGTTAGCTTAGAGTCGCGAGTTTACGAGGTGGTGACACACTTGCGTTAAGTGACATTGTGTAAGTGTGATAACACCCGGGAGTTCGTAAGACTTGGGTTAATTAAGCTTTACCCAATGTCGAGAGACGGGTAGAGTAATTAAAACATAGGTCAATGAAATGCATGCTTATTATCTATATCTCATTTGATTGCTTGATAGTCTTGATCATAATGTTTAGCTCTTTCGGTGCTGAAATCTCTGACTTCCAACCAACCATCTACCATCCGCCCCCATTGACTTAGCATCTAACATAGCGTAGTTTAATCCTAGATTAGTTGTAGTGTAGATGTAGTTGCTTGCTTGTTGTAGTTTAAACACTACTTCTTGCGTTATTTACTTTTTCGAGTCGTGTCGGGAAAGAAGACGTGAAATGTCAATTTAAGAAACCTCTATTTGGTCCCGTAGATTCGACACTGTCTTACCGGAAAAATATATTACTTGTGATCGTGTGCACTTGCACGTAGAAACCCGAGCGCGACATTTTTGTGTCACGTTTCGGCCCAACAACTAAGGCAAGTCACGACACCCTGTCGTGACAATTACATGTCGTTGGCTGATGTGAACAAGTAGATCATATCGACTTGGAGTCACGACACCACCTCATGACAACAACTCACGACACCTTGTCGTCACTCACTCACAACTGTCACGACACTTAGGAGTTATGACACCCTATCATAACTCGAGCGTAGAAGCTCCAATTTCTGCATAATTGTGTGAAAAGACTTCATACCCCCATTAGATTTGTGTAGGAGTATATAAGGAGATGAGAGCATCAAATTTTATATCCTTCCATTACCCTTATCATTAGTTTTAGAGTACAATTTGAGATCTAGAGAAATAAGCTCCAAGTTCAAAAGAGAGAGAGAAGAAGAATTAGATACTTGGACATGAGAAGAAAGAGATAGGATCAACCAATCTTGTTTGTAATATCGTTCTCAAATATTTTCACAAATCAAACAATAACGTTCCACATATTGAAATCGAGTGTAACGATGGTCTATAGGTTGTCATAATCAGTATGAACCCTCGCGGCAACATGTTTCCACCCTCGTTACACTCCAAACCTTCATTATATTTTTTACTCTAAGTGTCAAGTGTTAGGTTGTTTTGTTATAATAATTCTAATCCCTCATTACACTATGTTTCCAACCTCGTCCCTAAACACTCGTTGCACAATTTTCTTAGGGGGTTGAGTTTTAGGTTGTCTAAATGTTATATTGTCATAATCATTATAATCCGTCATTACACTATTTTATGTTTCCACTATCGTCCTTGACATTCGTTACACCCCATGAATTGAGTTTTAGGTTATCTAAATCCAAGTTATGTAAACACATATAATAATGGAACATTCGGTTGGCCGCGTTATTGGAACACATGACATAATAATGAAAATACACAGCTGACTACGTTTCTATCACGTGACTGAGCGTTGTTTGCACGATTGCACAATAATAGGGTGTTTTGTCCTTGCGTATATAAAATATAATAAATAAAATGTAGATTACTTTTTAAAAAGTTTTGAAGGCTCAAAATATGTTTTCGCATTCTTAACTGCGAGGCCTTAGACTATAGGATAAGTTGACTTAGATAGACCATTTCTCTTAGTTACTCTTCCAACTTCATGCTAAATATTAGACATAGAATCTCAATTATTCTCTCACAAATCATGTGAATGTTGGTGGTAATTTCTCCTTTTGTCACCCTGGCTTAGTAGTAGCAGTAGAAGGACCCTTTTGTCTTCCTTGTCTATCTGCTCGCGAACACGAATCTGATGTAACCGTCAAATCACAGGCACATAAAAATGCATAAATTTTAGTGACTAAACTGAACCACCAACCCAACATTACGGAATAGATAAGATTAGAAGGACCAAATCTGTGTGCCGAGCCGCCTACACCAACACCAACACCACCTTCATCATAATCATAATCATAATCATAATCATATTGATTGGCGATTGCTGCTACGCCATGGCCTCTCGCTCCGTCTTCCTCGGCGTCGACGTCGGCACCGGCAGTGCCCGTGCCGGTATGTCTCTATCACAAACTTCATTTTTAGGCTTTTCGATTTCTCTTCTGTGTTGCTGATTGCTCCTTGACCCTGCGTACTGTTATTTCTGGTAATTTTATCTGTTTTTGCTTTTTTTTGGGATTTGAATTGCTGCTGCAAATTGTGTTTAATCCCCAGAGGCTTGCAATATTTACATTCTCAATTTGTCCTTTGAACACAAGATTTGGATTTCTTGTTCCCAAGTGGAAGTCTTGTTTAGCACATAGTAAGATATGCATCAAGCTATAACTACACTCACGTTTTATTTTAGCAAAAAGTCAAATAGCACACTCATTGCTAGACTCTGATGGAGTGTGTGTGTTTTGTGTCATTCAGATAAACAAACACAATTAGTGAACCATGGAATTGCCATTGAAGTCTTATAACTAAGTTTTAGCATGGCTTACCAGCTTGAAAAAAGTCTCAAATTGCAGGTTGCAATTATATCTGATATATTCGTTGATACATGGAAAACCATCAAGAACCTAACCAAGTTAATTTTATGGAACCTTTCTAAAGTCTTGCACTTTATCTTGTATTATCTGGCCGTTCAAGTTTATGTTATGCTGCTGAAAATTGCAATCTGTTTCCTAATTATTATTGCTTGGCGTAGGTCTTTTTGATGAAAATGGAAAGCTTCTAGGTTCTGCTAGTAGCCCAATACAGATCTGGAAAGAACGTGATTGTATCGAGGTAATACTTCTAGCTCTTAAGCACTAGTAATGGCCGTGAACATTCACCAAATAATTGTCACTGGCCTATTGATACAGCCTGTAACTTAGAGTTTGTCATACAGCTTCCAAATGCAGAAAAATTGGCAACTAATCCCGGAGACATATACCCGAAGCTCAGATACTATTTTTGTAGAATCTAGATAAGAAATTTTGTTTAACCTTTTCCCACATCAGCAATCTTCCACAGATATCTGGCATGCAATTTGTGCGGCTGTTAAAGCAGCATGCGCCCGAGCCAATGTTTCCGGTGATGAAGTTAAAAGTCTGGGTTTTGCAGCTACTTGTTCTCTTGGTTAGTGGCTTTGCGACTGTTTGTTTTATCGCAGCAGTCAAATTAAACTATACAATATTAATTGTTTATTCTATTGAAGATATGAATTGTGGATCTTCTTTTAGTATAACAGCAAAATGGTTTCTTCTTGCAGTTGCGGTGGATGCCGAGGACAGTCCTGTTACAGTTTCTTGGAGTGGTGATTCAAGGAGAAATGTTATTGTATGGATGGATCATAGGGCTGTGAGACAAGCTGAAAAGATCAACTCTAGTAACTCGCCAGTATTGCAGTATTGCGGTGGAGCTCTTTCCCCTGAAATGCAGCCACCAAAGGTATCAACACTTAGTTTGATCATTTTATTGTCTTTTCCAAATTGTTTTATCATATCTTACACTCTCATATATTAAATATCCCCACACATGTTTTGCTGATAAAAAAAGAATTTGCATTATTTTTTTCAACATTTTTGTGTGAAGTGCTTCTTCTAGATCACTCAGGTCAGAGTTTATGTACACTGGTTGAAAAATATATGCTTTAAACATGAATTGTTATTGCCTACCTACCAAAAGAAAGAACATGAATTCTTATTAAAACTAATTCTGCAACATATATAGCATTCATTGTTCCATATATCTAAACTTTACATGCCATAACAACAAGTCCTTTATCTCAGTTATTAAAGACTCAAGCCAGCCTCGGTGTAGATCACACGAGTCTTTATCTGGAAGCCCAAATTTCTTCAATATCTATGAAATTAAATATAAATGCCTACATGCTCCATATTCTAGGTACCCAAACTAAGTGATTGAATAAGGGCTCCTCTACGCCAGGGGTTCTTTCTACTTCTCATTCTTCATGATAAAAACAAGATCCACATGGCTTCATATGATTCAAATCTAAGGATTCCTCAATTTAGGCGGTAAAAACAATGCCAGATGACACATACTTTCTCTCAAAGTTATAACAGGGCCATATATACATATTCTCATACTTCACATCATTGATGTACATAGTTTTAACATAGGTTTATGATTATTTTTAATACAATATCTTACAGCTTTTATGGGTGAAAGAAAACCTCCCAGAATCTTGGTCAATGGTATTTAGGTGGATGGACTTGAGTGATTGGTTGTCTTACAGGTAGTTCAAATTTCACAGCCTTTTTTGTGTTGAACATTATTAATGTGCATATGTTTCAGTCAAGTTGGATATATTTGATAAACTTCATGAAATTTGTGAATCGTCTAGAGCAACGGGAGATGATACTCGGAGTCTGTGCACCACAGTTTGCAAGTGGACATATCTTGGTCATGCGCACATGAAACAGTTCAATGGGAAAGATACTCGAGGTATGGAAGCATGTGGATGGGATGACGACTTCTGGGAAGAGATTGGTTTAGGTGATCTAGTGGATGGGCATCATGCTAAGATTGGTATGTTGGTAGAATTGTTGTAGAGTATGTTATTTTCCTTATTAGCACAATGTTGAGACAGCTTAGCATAGAGCAAGTTCAAGATCTCACGCACATGTTAATATTCTACAAATCACTGATAATTGTGAATCAACAATGAAATCAATGATTCTTAATACATTTTACTACACATCAATCAGTATTTCTTCACCACTGTTGTGAAACTATGATTTCCAGATATGCAAGTTGCTAGACATTGCATTGTTAAGTGGTCTTCAGTTTGAATAACTATTATCACCTTGAGATGGATTGAATTGATGGTCATAATAGACACACAATTGCAAAGAACAACTCTTCTTGCATTGCATACTATTTCGTGCACATTGTTTTCCCGAGTGCTTGTATTCAGTGAAGTGATGCTATTTTGCATGTACAATTGACTGTTCCAAAGCTGCTTCTTGACTGTTTCTTGGGCTTGTCTTATTGTACTCCTATCTTGTATCCCCTCTTTTTGGCAGAACTTTTTCTTTCTCTTAATGAATTTTCATTTACTGCTGACATTGAGATTGGTGGCACGCCTTGGCACTGGAACCGAGTAACCTCCCTCTACTTAAATTTCTAAAAAAAGAGGAAAAAATAGAATTAGCTTTTTACTATTGTGTCAAGTGCAGATGATAATCCTTCAAAGCTACATGCATGCTTCATCATAAAAATAAATTTGGGAGTTAGTCTGCATACACAAACATTTATTTTTACTACCATTTGTGACTTTGGACTGATTTAACAACTGAATGATGATTCATTTCAACAGGACGCAGTGTAGCTTTCCCAGGCCATCCCTTGGGTTCTGGTCTTACTCCAATTGCTGCGAAGGTAAGATGTTTTGTGCTGAAGATTTCAAATTGAATTAGTGCATTCGTCGAGGTTTATTACTAAATCAAGACATTTCCTTGGATTGAATGATATGACTGTTATCTTTTTTTTTTACTATGGGTTTTGGATGGTCTTTTTGCCCAATCCTTATTGACTTCATTATTGTCGATAATTCTTTGCTATTTGCTTAAATGTGAATTGTTATTTGCAGGAACTGGGTCTAGTAGAAGGCATTCCTGTTGGGACTTCTTTGATAGATGCTCATGCTGGTGGTGTTGGAGTACTGGAAAGTGCCCCTGCACAATCTGAGGCTGAAGGTTGTTGATGGCTTAGTTGAACAGTTATTTTTATATATTTATTTACTTTACTTAATGCACTTGTTTCTGAAAAAGATAAAAATGATGTTTGTTCTAGATTATGATCAAGAAGCTATATGCCGTCGTATGGTGTTAGTATGTGGAACATCTACTTGCCATATGGCTGTATCAAGAAGCAAGCTGTTCATACCAGGGGTGTGGGGGCCATATTGGTCAGGTAACTCTCGAAACTTCTCGTCATGTTTGGGTTGATGTATAATGATCATGTTTGCTTTTTGAATATTGGCATTTTTTTTTGTAAATGGATGATATTATAGTCGCTAGTCGCTATCATAAAAGCAAGTAAAAAAAGAGAAAACCTTGAAACGATTCCAACACTTGACTCTTCATACAAATGAAATGGTAATTTGTTCAAATCACGCACTTATTTTCTCTCTTCATTTTTTTTAAAATCATACAGTTGTTGTCTTTTTTTGTAAATATGAAGCCTATTATGCCCCTCCCCAAATGATTCTACATCAACTCAAATTTACAAAACATTAATGCAAGTTTTGATTTATGTTAGAATACCCTTAATTAACAACATTTTTTAAAGCAAAACAAGCTAGAAGTGTGAATAAATACTTGATACCTAGTTAGCCTTTGCTGTTTGCTACCTGCTAGCATGTCAAAGATATGGTTAATTCTTAAAAGCTTGGTTACAAAGTAACTTCTTTGATTCGTTTTTTGTATGTTTAGCAATGGTTCCTGAATACTGGCTTACAGAAGGTGGTCAGAGTGCCACTGGTGCACTACTAGATTACATGATTGAAAATCATATTGCTTCTCCACCTCTGGCAAACCGTGCTGCTTCACAGAGTAAGATTGAATTATCATTTCCCCCTTCAGTTGCAAAGATGCAATAAGATGAAGATACATTTACATAGTTGTGCATAATCCTCTGGCTATCCTTCAGAAATTTCCGTGTTTGAAGTACTGAACCAAATTTTGGAATCAATGATGCATGATTTGAATTGCCCATTTGTTGGTGCTTTGAGTGAAGATTTGCATGTCCTTCCTGATTTCCATGGCAACAGGTAGTTTGTTGCAGCCTGAATCTTAATTTTTTAGTTCCCAATGCCGTAACTGTACTTTTTGAAAACTAAGCTGCTAAAGTGGTGATGGTTCAGATCTCCAATTGCTGATCCAAAAGCGAAAGGTATGGTATGCGGCTTAACGCTTGACACAAGCGAGAAACAGCTGGCTCTACTTTACCTTGCCACATTGCAGAGTATTGCATATGGTACTCGCCACATAGTTGAGCAGTGCAATGCCCATGGTCACAAGGTGAGAGTGCAGCACTTTAACTCTTCGTAGATTATTTTGTATTAGAATTGAGTTTTCATTTCACACCTAACACTGCTCAATTTTTGAGGGAAAGAAACAATTGAGTAGTAATAATCTAAGAAAAGAGAAGTAAATTGATTTACTATTGGGCAGTGATGCACTGGTATAGTTTGATTATTGTAATTGTTTAGTCCAAGATACCCTTGTCTATTTCTCCACTCCATGAAGTATTGCCTCTTTTGTTCAATTATTTTGTTACATGATTAAATCTGCCATTTCCCAGTTTTATTAATAGTAATTTATATGGTTTGTATATTTGACTATTTTCTTCTCTTTTACTGCTACAGATCGACACTATTCTCGCATGTGGTGGCCTTATAAGGAACCCTTTATTTATTGAAGAGCATGCAAATATAATAGGTCTCTCTCTCTCTCTCTCTCAATTACCACAGTAGAAACAATTCTCATCGTATGAAGTATTTTTCTAGTTATTTCATCATTTGTTAAATTGTACTCAATTCTTCTGTATAGATTAGCTTGTGAGAATTACTAATAGCAGTTGTCTTATACACTGGTTATGACCTTTTTGCAGCCATGCAAATATTTAAATTGGATTCACCATGCTAACAAAGTTTCCAACAAATTCCAATATGGTGTAGAAGTTTGTGAACCAAACAGTGTCATAAGCACCTAAATTAAATAGTTAAATTTATAGCACAAGATAAGAGGAGCTGGAGCACGTTCATCGATCCACATGTAAAGACAAATAAACCTGCACGTGAGGAGACATAGCTGTTAGAGTACAAAACTGTGATTAACCATTTGCATACAGTTATAAATGAATTGATACTCCAATAGGTACTCATGCATTGCAGTAATTCCAAATATGTTTGAGCCTCAAGGCATTTGCCATAAATGTATTACTAGTTTATTCTTCCACTCTACATCACATTTTAGGTACGCATGTGTTGTGTCTTGAATGTTATTCATTGATGCAGGGTGTCCTATCATTCTTCCAAGAGAAAATGAGTCTGTGCTTCTAGGTGCTGCCATTCTTGGAGCTGTTGCTGCTAAGAAGTATTGTAGCCTCACTGAGGCCATGAAGGCCCTAAGCGCAACCGGACAGGTATGACAACCCGTTAATATTCTATTAGCGTTATTTAAATGTTTTGATCTGGAGTCTCACATACTGTAAATGTAGTGACCAAACCATCTAGCTTTCATCTATCCACATTCCACAGCGCCAGGTAGTGTGCTCGGGAGTTATTATTTCTGAATTCATCGTTTAATGCACTTGAATGAATTTGAACAGATCATCCATCCATCCCAAGACCCAAAGGTGAAAAAGTATCATGATGCCAAATACCGCATTTTCCGGGAGCTCTATGAGCAGCAGCTATTGCATCGCGCTATTATGGCTCAGTCTTTGGCATAGGCCATCTGCTTATTGGTTTGAAACTCTTGATATAAATACTGCTTTAAGATAAGCATGTCTTGTTTTGACTGAAGAATGGATGTCAAGTGTACAGAAATTGGATGGTTGGTTCAATAAGACAGGAGGAATATCATGATTGTAAAACTTTTGCAAGAATGTGAAACCTTTATCGAACCCTTTCAAGTAACCTCCGCTTGATTCTTAAGAGTCTGTAGGGAGACTTGAATTCAGATCCTTTGGACCCAAATTCAAGGGCTTAACCAAACCACGCCCTTTTCAATCCATTTAATTTCTGGCCCACACACAACTTGAAAAGCGAAGGCCACTGATTTTTATTTTCTGCATCACTTTGTTAGCAACAACGGCGACCTTCTCACTCTCTCCCATTACCAATCCTACGGCTCTGGATTCTAGCCCAAGTTTATATGAAAAGATCGATACGCAGATCAAGCTGGTTATTGGAGCTAGTGTTTCTTTTTTATTTCCTTCATCAACAATAATATGTATGAGGATCGAAATCGGTGTCACATTCCTTATATCATTACATTATTTAAATCAGAAAGGTCAACTTGGGACGAGATAGACTTTGAATTCCTGGGAAATCTTTGCAGCTAGCGATACTTTTATGTGGTGCACACTAACGTGTCTAATCAAGACAATGGTAACTGGGAACAACAATTCTATCTCCCGGTTCGACGACCCAAATGTCGATTTTCACACCTATATATTTGTTGATGTGCTCCTTCTTGTTGTCTGAATCATAGAGATTTGACATTTTCATTTTAGATATTGCCTACACACGAACAAAGAAAAAGCAGGGTGTGAGAATTTCAAAAAATTCATAAAATTCATAAAATTCCTTAATGAAGGATCAAGGAAATACCGTTTGCACTGGGTCTTAAATTTCGAGTAATGCTTCTAGCAGTGTTTCACAAGCCGGTTGTCCATAGTATGTGAAGCTCCTAATTGTAGAGCCAACTGCAATAGAAAGAGGATTTTTTTTTGCAAATTCATATATAATGTTCATGAAAATAAAATCAGTTACCGTTAGTCGTTCCAAACTTTTTAGAATTTGTCGCGAGACAACTTTCAAAATGTTGGTGCCCTTTGTTTTGACGTTCGACCAAATGTGGCCACCAATAATCCAGACAATCTCTGTCTCGTTGTACTCAGAATCGCCATTAATCGGGATCTCCTTTCTCTTATGGTCCCATGTGACCAACATCACAAGTGGCAGACCCCCGTGTCTTGCTGGTTTGTGAACCACTAGTAGATCTTTCTTCAAACACCATGTTCTGGGATCTTAACCGGACGTTTAATCTGTTTGTAACATCTGATTGCGTGTAAGATTCACCCTTGGATCAATGATCCGACTGTACCCTCACGGGTAAATTTATAGGGATGATACATGGATATTGACTGAGCAGGTGTATTCTAGCTAGCGACACTGAAATTACTAATTAATTAGGTACGTCGGCTAAAGCATATATGCAGTAATGTAATCACTAATCATGGTTAAGATAAAGGAAATGTCATTTTCTACGTTGTAATATATTTTGCATGTGTAAAAATTGGATTGTGAAGTAGTTTTTACTGAAAATCAGGAGGTTCATTAGTTTAACAAATAGAAAATGTGAAGAAAATACATGGTTAACAAAAATAAAAATAAAATGGAACTCATTTTGTGCCGGCAAAGAAAATGTTTATTTACAACTTCCTAGTTAAGACCAAGTCTGAACAAAGAAACAAACAACTTGTGTGATGTCAATGCTCCCATACTTGATGATCGGTTGGTTAGGATGGAAAGAAAAGAGTTGTTAATTTTTCCTTAAACGAAACAAACTCATCAGTAAAATGTACCATATTGAACACTCAGCAACACTATTAAAACACATGAACAAATGAAGATAGAAAAATCCACCAAACATAAAACACACATTCCATAAATATATAAGCATACGGAAGAAATTACATGACAACACCACCGGCTCTAGTTATTCCACACGACTTGTAATAAAAATACACAACTCACACAACATAAAAGAAGAAGAAGAAGAAGAAGAAGAAGAAGAAGGGAAATGCAATAACCGGAGGCGTGAGGATGTGGTCATATATCGAAAATGGGTTTGCGGAGGAGAAGAAGAGAGTTGATGACATCATTAGTAGGATGAAAGACAGAGAGGAGCTGAAAACCAAGCAAATCGTCCTCTCCGATGAGAGGGTACAAGAAGGCTCTAGCCCCGTCCGCGCTCCTGACGAGCAAGACCCCTCCGGGCCTCATGTAGCTCCTGAGGTGGGCGATGACCTTGGCCTTGGCCTCCTTGGTGAGCCCCACCAGCGCCGCCAGGAACACGCAGTCGTACTCTCCCACCTCCTCCCTCATGTCCATCACATCCCTCGTCTTGAACCTCATCCTCCGCTGGAGCTCGGCGCTGGACCCCACGATCCGGCGGGCCACGTCATTGGCGGCGTGGTCGAGGTCGAAGTTGTCGAAGAGGGTGTTGGGCATGAGCTGCGTGGCCATGACGAGGGAGGTGAGGGGCATCGGGCCCGACCCCACGAAGGCGACCCGTTTCGGGTGGGCGAGGGAGTGCTCGCTCAGGATCCGGTGCTCCAGGTTCGCCAGCTTCACGTAGTTGGCGTAGTAGGGGAAGAGGTGGAGGTTGGAGAGAGGGTGCGGGGTCTTGCTGAGCAATGTGGCGAATTCAAGCTCCAGGAGGGACTCGGCCCGCCCCGCCAGCTCGATCAGGCTCGCACGCATGGCCTGGGCGTCTCGGTCCATGGCCGCGATGTCGATGGAGGACGGCAGGGTGCACAGGTTCACCAGCCGCGTGAACAGGCTGTTCACTTGCTTCGACGGCCGCAGCGACTCCAGCTGCGATATGCTCCCGTGGATTTGGGTGATGGCGGCGATGAGCACCTCCGATGTCATTTGGACTGAAGCCATTTTGAGTGTGGTGGTTTGGTGTTGTGTGGGAGATTGAGTTTGGTATTTATAGAGATGGAGATGAGAAAAGGGAGCAATTATTTTATTCAATTTGATATATATGTGAGAGTATGTGTGTGTGAAGCTTACGCACATTTGGGTTCAAGGGGATCGGCAAATCAAAAGCAGCATGGAGTTTCATGCCATGGACTATTTCGTATCAAATTTAGGAACAACTCTTTCCAAATTTTATATTAACCCTATTTTTAGCATTAGTACCAAATATGGATAGCAACGATGTGGGTTCGGGGCCGGTTTTCTCCGCTCCGTCCTCTCCCCTATCATTTCCCTGTACTCCGTCTTCAATTTTTGTTTTATGACTACCCAATGTATAAATCTCGACGCATGATTACCCATATGATTTATCTTCTTACAATTTCACACAAATTGTACAGAAAATATGTTTCCGTCCTACCAGTGATGTACTTCGTTCTTTTTCTTCTCAAGTTACCCTTGCCCACATGTATAATTTATATTATTCGATCTTCTCTCTCAACTATGCTTTTCATCTTTCTCATACTGTGCATCTCACAAACATGAACAACACATTCAAAATCCTTTCAAACACAGGGTAATAAAAAAATCTACTTTGGTTGTTAAAGAAACAATACAAATCATGGACAATTATGTCGACGGAGAGGACCCACGGGAGGAGATGAATGAGGCGTTTAATGTGTACTTTGATATGCATATCTGTCGTGAATTCCAATTATGTAGAACAAACAAAAAATCCAATTAGACTCTCTCTCTCTAAATTCTCTTTCTCTTCTATTTTGGTGATGGTTTTATATTTGCTCAAGAGTTATTATTGGTTCTTTAGGCTCTACGGTCTTGCGAACGTAGTCATCTGTGAGACAAAGTCAAATTTCACAATGCGGGCAGACTTCATGTTGGAGTGGGAGTCAAAATTGCAGCCAGTTCTAGCCCAGACGTGGCAGTTCCACAACGGCGGCGCGTGGACGCAGGGAATCTGGTCGAATAGGAGGGAAAAGTGGTAGGTTATTATGGAGTGGTCAAGCGAGACCGGAGCTGTTCGCCGACGTCGGAGGGTCTGCCATGGAGGGGATTTCAGTGGAGATCGGTGGGGAAGATGTTGGGCGGGCCTTCAGAACCGAACCAGATGTTGGGACAAACGAGACCAGAAAAGGGAACCAGGGTCCCCAAATTGGACTAGACGGACTCAAGAGGTTGAAGAAGAGGGAGGGGCAAAATTGTCATTTCACAAAAATCTGTTACATAGTGTAGAACATTGATAATTAATTTGGTTTAAATTAATTTGGTTTAGGTGACCTACAAAATTAAAAAAATTTAGGTGTATTAAGATGAAAAACACGTTTCGTAAGTGTACCTAACTGCAATTATCCCTAAAATCTAACTGAGTTATGATGGTGCAACAAAATTATTCATTTGTGTAATTATGTGTCGAAATTTAAACATTGGACAATCATGTATTGTGATTGATAGTTATAGTAACCATGTACATTTTACCTTTTAATAAACATATATAACTACATACCCCAATCCAACGGTATAGAGTATTAATAAATCCATTATGTTGTCATCCTTACACTTCACGAGCCACACTCCTGCATATTTTAGACTCTCACATTTTAGTTGATGTGTGAGAGTCTCATATCAAAAATTTTTGATCGAGGTGTTAGAATTTCACATACTTTTGATGAGAAATTATTACAAATGTGAATCATATCGACTCTCAATGTTATTTGATAAACATTTTGAGACTTACAAATATAAATTTAAGTTAATACGTGGACCAAAATATTTCCACTAACAATCTTTTTCACATGTATATATAAATGAATCCTTTCCCATTGCATTGAACTGGCTACTCTTTTCTTCGTCTTGTAAAATTAACTCTTATATTATTACTGTACAACTTTGTCATTTTAGGAGATCTCTTATAAGGGAAAGAGTAATCATTTTAAGATGACATATATATAGAATATAAAATCAACCGAGGACAGTCGTTTAAAAAAAATAATATCCGAATAAGAATATATATAATAAACGTATAGAGACAGCCCCAGATGGACATTAAAGAGTAGAGAGTGATTATTAATTGGGTGCTTTGAATCGATTCCTTCCACACCAACGTTAACGTACGTGTGTTCATACTCATACTCAAACGTGGCCGAATTTCAATGCCATGGCATGGAAAATGCCGTGTCTTATACTTCATTTGTGTACAATATAATTTATCCAATATGGGCCCAGCTCACACTTTGAGCCCAGCCCGTCAAAGCCCAGCCACAATTAATCAAGTATACGGACAAGAGTTCACCCACCAAAACTAAGTTATAGTCTTATAGTTTGTTGATAAAGAGAATTACTATTTTTAATTAAATAAAAATATAAAAAGTATGGATAAAAAATTGTCAAAATTAACAGTTGAAATTAGATTTTTTAATTATGTTTAAATTATATTTTTTGCACGTTCTAATGGACATTTATTTTTTTTTGCACGTCTAAAATTTTAACTATTTTACATTCCTAAATTTTGGTAAACCAAATGGAAAAGTATACTTAATAAATCACATGATAAGTATGCGCCAATTAGTTTTCATTAATTTTTAAACTAACATTTATTATTTGCATATATATCTTCTGATTTAACATCCGGAAGAAGTGGAGGCCGTGGGAGTCAGGGAAGCTCTCTCGTGGAAAAATGGAAGAACTAGGAGAGGGTGGAGATAGAATCAGACTGTCTCAAGGTAGTGGAGCACATCCGGTGCAAGAAGTAGATCACAAACATGTTCGGGGGAATTATCTTTGATTTCTGTCGTATGCTTATCGTCATGGGGGAAGGGATATCGTTATCATTTGCTCGTCGTTCTTGTAATGTAGTGGCTCATGAACTAGTCAGATATGCCTTAATTAACATCAGTTATGATTATAGTGAGTGGTTTGTCCCACCAAATATTGTCTTGGCTGTCCGGCGAAACGTTGTGTTAGTTGATTAATAATAGTTGAGTTTTGCTTAAAAAAACATATGGATTCTTCGACTTCAAAATAAAAAATAATAATTTATGATAATATTGACATATCATGTATGTAATGAAGTTACACATATGGTAAATAACAATTAAGCCACTAGTTGACAAAACTTTAAAACATATCAGAGTGAGAGATTACAAATGGTTAACTTTTTACATTAATTTTTATTGTAATATGAAAACATTTATTTTGAAATAAACAAATAAAATTGAAGCAAAAATCATGACAAATAAAATGCAATTCCATTGAAATGTGTAATTGCTCAGAAAAAGCACATGTACACGTCGAAAATGATAGTTACGAGCAGTCACTTTCTCTTGCCCTACCAAAACATATACATATAATTGAAGAAAAATAAGCATTTTGCGTTTAAGAATTGAAAGGGAACATTAAAGGGTGGGAAAATTTTGATCCTCAAATCGATTAGACCGTTTGAATCGATTTTGAAACAAATAACGAGTTATGGTTTATTCAATGGCTAAAAACTTACCAACTTTTGTGAACTTTTAGATCATTACCCATTTTTTTATTGCAGCAGCAGAGGAGGCGGCATCGGAGATGAGAGGGGTCTCCAAACCAGAAGCAGAAGAGAGAGGGGAGATAGATAGAATTTTTTTTATTAACAAATTGTATTAAGATTTGGGCTCATCTATGCTATGATGAATAATAGATTCAAGACACACACCTTCATGAGAAAAGGGGGTCAATATTGCCATTTGACTCTGACAGTGAGAGAGAATCAACAAAAGTTGGGAGAGGTCCAACAAAAGTTGGAAAGAAATGCAAGATACCGCAACGTGATTTGAACTCAGGACCTTTAGACCCAAATTCAAGTGTTTAACCAATTGATCAAACAAACGTTGATATTTAGATTTGATTGATCGTAACCCCGTTCATCACTAACACCATCCATTAAGGGTATTTAGACAATTTATCATTTTTCACCCTCTTAGCGAAAATTGCCGATGTGAAATATTTTTAAAATTAGGACATGCAAAACAATAAGGTCTACTAAGACATGCAAATTTTTTATTTGTTTGCATTTTTCCTTTGAAAAAAATTCATTTTGAGTCAATGAGATTTTGGTTTAGAAGACTATGATTTTGTTGTACTATTTACAACTATGGTTAATGAGATGTTTAATTAATCTCATCAACTTATTTTTCAAATCCAAAATGGGTGGTAGTTATTTATTTTTTTATTTTATTTTATTTTTTTTATCGGCAATAATTGAAGACATCCTAAATTACTAGCATGTACCAAGATTCGAACTCAGGACCTCACATGTGTTAAGTGAGCTTCTTACCACTTGACCCAACTTGTGTTGGTCAAAATGGGTGGTAGTGATTTTGACTTAAATCCAAAACATATTTCTGAGAAACATCTCAACAATACAACACATTTAATGAAATTGAGTGTAAATTAAATAAATGAGCAAAACAGAACATGCACGTCAATATCAAAAGAAAATGACAAAACGATTCCTAAGAGGAGCCGAGCCTATAACTATTGCCCCCGCCAGCAGGGAAAAGGCAAGCAATAGGACCACATGAAATCATACCACATACATACGTTCCAATAATTATATTCACAAATTAGGGAAAAAACAGTGTCGCCACAAAATAAAAAAAAATGTAAAAATGTGCAATCTATTAAATACGGTAGTTGAGCAAATAAAATAATACCCAATATCGGTTATTCACGGAAATCAATAATACAAATGGCAATGTAGCTAACTAGCTAGCCTCACCAATATCTCCCATCGTCATTAACTCGAACAATACCATATCTACTCACTGCAACACTCATCACTCCATGATTAATGAATCGCACAACCATAATAAGGCCCATATATATATATGGATTTAATTACAAGTCAATGAAAATAACAATCCAATTGAGCTGTACATCTTTAAATTCAATGAAGAGCTCGATCGCTTATATAATTAAGACGTGCTACATATGATTCAATAGTGCAAAAAAAGGATATGGAGTGGCGCAAGATAGCAAGAGGAGAGGGTGTCATGAGGGTGTGCGCGGCGGCGCTGCTGGTGGTGACTGCTTTTCTGGTGGGTTTCGACCGCCAGACAAAGCTTGTCTTTGGTTTTATCAGAAAAACTGCAACTTACAATGATGTGCAAGTTCTCAAGTACGTGATTTATATATATACGTAACATATAAATTAATATTGTGTCTTCTGGTTTTTGTTTATGGTGTGATTGATTTGGTTGATGTTGTTGTTGTTGTTGTGTTATAGGATATTGATATGGGTTGATTGTGTGGCTGCTGCTTATAATCTGATTCAGCTCACCAGATTCCTTGTGTTGAACATGAAATCAAGGAGGTGTTATGTTACTCTAGCTTGGGTTTCCTTCTTACTCGACCAGGTTTGTTCCATCGTCTTTTTTTCTGAATTTTATTTCATTTGCCATTTTCTTTTCTTAGCCGCATCAAGTGATACATTAACTGAAATTGTTAGATGTTATAACCATGTTTTTCTAAGAAAATTAATAAGTTGAAATTTCAAGAGATAAGTACACCTAACCAAACACGTTTTGCACACGTTTTGAGAGCTCCAAAACCTTTGTGTTGGTATGCTAATGAGCAAAAATATGAATTTTGTATGATTTTCAAGATTAAAAAAATAAAGTGTGCTTTAAGTGCAAAATCTGTTTGGTTAAGTGTACATGACAACAATTATTCAAATTTTAATTCTTAAGTTTATTACTAAATGAATAATTAACTGGAAACTATATTTCCTTAAAACCAAGCAAAATGTATTAAACGTCCCTGATAATTCAAACTGTGGTCCAAATGTGGCTTTGATTTGATTGATTTTTATATTTGAGGATCTTATATATCCTTGTAAATGCATTAATAAATTTCACTTTTCACATGATAAATTACATGAATTTTGAACCTAAGCAATTGCACAAGTCTAAAAATGAAAAGAACTAGAGGCGGCTACTTGCGTACCCAAGGGCCAAGTCCAAGTCCAAGTAGTGTAGCTCTCATGAATGACATGGTGCTTCCCTACCTAACTAGCATTAAACGTTGCGGTTGCTAATATATAGGGAGCTTTCTCGTTAATGCATGGTGTTGATTAGGTGGATGATTTTGTCTTATGTGTGACACTCACATCATATATAGTTTCAAGGGGCAATTTATAGTTGAGAGTGAGACAGAGATTTACAAGGTTTTGCTGGCGGAGCTCTTTGTCAAAGCACTCATCTCTTGCGTCTTCTGCCTCGTTACGTTTTGTGGTTTTACCCTCCATTTTTGTTCGTTTTGTGTTTTGTGTTTTGTGCGGGCCATTGGTGTTTTGGTACGGTCGGATTGGCACTAATAAGTTGTTTGTGTGGAATTGTTAGGGACTTGGGTGACCATGCTTTCAATTTACTTCGGTTTATTTGTATAAATTTATTACGGGAAACTTCATTTATATTTCACCATCCCTAATCGTAAGGGTAGGTACATGAATTTTTTTTAAGAAGGGGGAGGCAAAATTTATACTAATAAATATAATCTAATTAATTTAAATAATAAAATAAATATAACAAAAACTAATCTGAACTTGAATATTTATTTTTTAGTTGAGTTCGAATTTAACTTTCACGTATATATTAATCAAAACAAAACAAATACTTGCATGAAAAATAAAAACAATAAATATAGATAAACTTATAAAAATTAAACCAAACTACATAAATAAAAATTATCATACAAGAGTGTGTTAAGTTAAAATAAAGAGTTAGCTGGGAAGATGAGATTGGTTACAAGTGTTGTTTGCTTGCTACTAAGCCAAGTGACTGTTCTGTTAATATTAGACAATATGAATATATATTACAGTTTAGGGAGGGGGGAGGGGGTTAGT
>JAYMTP010002890.1:0-18378 GCA_036897365.1 Geranium brycei
ATTGAATCGAGCGCGATCGAATTGAAAATCGAGGAGATTTCAGAAACATAGATGATTTGTACGGATTGAAATGCTAATAGTTGTTGTTCATAGCTGCGGGTTTCAAGGAATCTAAGCAATTTCATCTCAGTTCTCGAAAGAGAAGCTCATATTTAGATTGGTGACACCTTCATTTGCTATTGAGACTATAATTTTACCATGAATGAACAAATTATTGATGAGATTATTGTATTTCATTCATAGATTCAGCTTAATTTGTCCATGGATTTTAAGATAGCATTAGCTTGGAATTACATTTTTTGGTGTATTAGTGAGTTTGATTTTGATTTTGTTTTTTTCTTCTGTAGCATTGTGTATTCATCAACAATGGCAGGTAAAGCCCAGATCCGAACAAACCAGTCTGCAATGATTGCTATGATTGCAGATGAGGTAAAGAAAATTGAGTTACTAGTTATTACCCATAAATTTAAGTTGAAAATGGAACTTAGTCTACGGAATCAGTTTGAATATGTGTTTCAGTTTTAGGCTGTTATTGGATGTTCGGAAATCGAATTTTCTCAAGCATGGTTAAGTGTTTTGTTCTTCGATAAAGAACTGTATTGGTCAGCGTTTGATAATTATTCGTTCGATGCAGGATACAGTAGTTGGTTTTCTGCTGGCTGGTGTGGGCAATGTGGATTTGCGGAGAAAGACGAATTACCTTATTGTGGACTCGAGTATGTTCTTGAACTTTGAAAAGTTTTATTTCCTGGCACGTGTTCTTGTAATTACTTGCTTTATCTACATTGAAAACAATTTTGTGGAAGTTAAGGCTCACTTTTTGAGCAATGTTCACTTGAACTTGTTAAGCGATTATTGGAAAGAGAACCTAAATTTTTGATGTCATGAAGTTCACCGGCACAAGAAATGAAGTTCAACTTGTTTTGTGTGCATGGAAGTCTCTTGTTTGTTTATGTGTTTAGTTTTGGACTTGTACAATATCGGTGGTTGTCTTGGTCGATAATGTCATATTGTCATGCCTATTTTTGCATGTTAGGTATCTCCACTAGGTTATTATAGGTGATGATTGCTTAATTCAAAAAGAAGCGCATTCCATCTAAAGGACATTTTAAGTCTAATTAAATATGCTCATGTTTAATTTGTTTGCCAAGTAATGGGAGGGAAGAAAATAGCAGTTGGTATTAGTTGCTCATGTTTTATTTGCACGCTAAGAAATTTGTGGAAAGAAAGGATGGTTGGAATTGAAGAATTCTACGGGATACTAACAATTTTCACCAGACTCTCAATTTAGTCCTTTCTTTGTTTTCTTAGGTACAACAACGAAGCATATTTTTTGATATCCTTGTTGATTTTTGAGGTGTATTTCTGTATATTGATCCTTAATTGAGATTTTTCTGCTATTTTTTGCTTAGAAACAACTGTTAAGCAAATCGAAGATGCATTCAAAGAGTTCACGACAAGGGAGGACATCGCAGTTGTGCTGATTAGCCAATTCGTAAGTTCTCTCTCGTGCCTTATCATACATTATGAGCATATTTAGCAATGGTTATTAACTCAACAACTAGTATCACGGATCCTGAAATAATATGGACGGGAAGTTTAGTATTTAGGTGAATAAACCAGGGAAAAGTCTTTTTGATTACCAGACCCAAATATCGTATAGGTTTGGAAGAGTAACTAGTTGCTTAGGCCCTTGCCTCCCGTGAAACCGTCTTCTCGAATCCATTTGCCATCAACCTTGTTATTTTGGTTCCCGCCTTCCATGACTTTACTCACAAATCTTCACTCGAGAACTTGATAATTCTCAGTTTAGCAAAGTATCCATTAGTCACCTCCTTGCCTTCATTTGGGTTCACAACCAACTATGCCATCCCGTGTAATTTCCATTTCTTCATGCATTTTTAATTTCAGACTTGCGGATTCATATTTCAGGTTGCAAATATGATAAGGTTTTTGGTCGATAGCTATAACAAACCAGTCCCGGCGATTCTGGAGATTCCTTCCAAGGACCATCCTTACGATCCTGCTCACGATTCAGTTCTTTCACGAGTCAAGTACCTCTTCTCTGCCGAGTCTGTGGCTTCCGGGAGGCGCTAAGCTTCAGAATCGCATTACATGTCCCTTTAATTTCATTCCTGAATTTTACACTGCAAGTTCATAAAACATGTTCCCTTGATTTTTTTTTACTTACTGAAGTTGCAATATGGATTCTATACTGTAGACTAGTGAGATGTTGGAATAAACTTGCAATAAATCCCAACAATTTTCAAAAGCCATGTTGCACAAAAAATGCAAGGTTATTATTGTTCGTTCACTATTTTTTTTTTGACATATATATGTTAGATGTTTAAGAGGTGTCTCTCATTCGACTCTTAAATCGATAGTCGCATAGGTGAGGTCCGTGAGGATGGCAATGTGATGGATTTTGCTTTCTCGGCCCAGCCCATTCCTCGAAATCTATCCCAAATTGATTTTTTATTATTTTGTTTTAATATTGTTTTTATAACATATTGGATATGGAGCGGGATATAATTTCACATCCCTACTCGAATAGGATCTTGAATTCATGTCCTTGTCAAATAAGAACATCGAGGCTCGTTGTATTTGAGACGTTTTGTCATCCTTTAAAAGAGGCGAATAATATATAATTCTACAGTAGATAGAGTACGAGTGTAAAGGAATCAAGTTTTTAACGAGTCACTCAACACAATTTGTTTAATATCAAGTTTGTGTTTATTATAATTGAGTTTAAGCCAAATTTGAGTTCATGATTAGCCTCGTTTAATAAACAACTTGAGTTCAAACCCAACCCAATGTTCTAGCAAACGCTAGGCACTAGTCGGGTGTAGAAAACATTATGTGGACTAATTTGGGATTAATCGAAAATTAACTGAGAATTAATTGAAGAAGTTGAGAATTTTTAAAACACTGACCTAACCTATACAAACAGGAACCATAAATCCGAACAATCTTAAGGATTATACACAGCAATTTGCTTATAACCTAAAAATATTCAATTGGAACCTGAAAACATCTGAAAATCAAACTTCAATAGATCATGTAAAGACCTCTAATCTCCACAGTTATAACAATAACTTTATTCATGTTCAAGCCTCATCCATCAAGTTCATTTGATACATTATTTCAAACAAGTGCAGATTTCAAGGTTTTGGTGAAAGATTCGAGTTCCTTCAATCCCTCCTCCGGAGATTTCGCGTCCCCGAGCACCCTCACCATAGCACTGCCAACAATTATACCATCCGCTCCCCATCCCGCTATCTGTTTCACATGCTCGGGTTTTGATATGCCAAATCCGACTGCAACTGGTTTTGATGTTGCCTGCATGATGTACACACATTTCACTCATCCCGTATGGCATAAACTGATAAAAATGAGGGTAGATAGCAAAAATGGAAAAAATCAACCTTTAACTTTTTGTTTTTTGCAATTTACCAGGCTTAAAGTAAAAATGTGGCAATTAACTTTCTCTAAACAATTTTTAGGACGCAAATTAATACAAAATGTCCAAATTACCTCTATAAATTTAGAAGAAGAAAAATAGGATCAAAACATTGATATTTCATTAATTTATTAAAATACAAAAATATTGAATGTGAACTTTATTTCCTATTGTAACAAATTTTTAACATTTGGATCCTAGAAGTATTTATTTTTTCAAAAGAATAGGGGTAATTTGGATCTTTTGTATTAATTTGCATCCTAAAATTTGTTTTGGGCGATGAAGTGGTAACTGTAAAAACTATTATGAAGAGCCTCTTGTGAATCAAAGGGAAAGACAGATTCGTGAAGTCTGGTAAATTTATCATACTATTATATGTTGGGCAATTCGAGTTAGTTCTACAGTCAACTCTTTATTTTAGAATAATTCAGTAACAATAAGCTAAAGAAGTTCAAATCAATGGAAAAAATAATACCACGCATCATGAAAAGAAAAGGGAAAAAACAAACAAACCGTTTTAATGTCTTCTAGAAGAGTTTGAACCCTATTGCTTACAGATGCTCGAGCACCCGTAACTCCAATTGAGCTCACCTATAAAACATTGAGAAAAGACAAGAGACCAATCATTTTCTCTCGAAAGATACAATCACGAAATCTTACAGAATCCTCAAAGATACAGGCAAATGAAAAGAAAAATCACAACAGCCGTCTGATTCAAAAAGAAAAAGAAAATGTGTGTGTATCTTACAAGGTAGACAAATCCTTCCGATGCTTCAACAATGGCTTTCATTCTGTCTATCGGTGTAGTTGGCGTTGTCAACAGCACCTGAACCAAACCAGATAATGAACATACAGGATCACGAAGCATTTACATAACGTCGTGGGTAAAAACCAGCCCAAAATCAATTCTACGACTTTCCTAGTTGCCATATTGATGTATATAACAATGACGACCAAGTAAATTTGATGAAAATCACGCCTTCCGATAATTGCAATTAACATGTAATGATTAAGCAAACACTCCATAATTCATACAACCATTACTGCTGCTTGCTACACATGGATACATGTTTATGGGGAAAATCTCACCCGACTTTCACCCAGTATCATTTCAATCCACCTGATTTAAAAATGTTTTTGGAAGCCCCCAACTTCACTTTTTTCTCACGGAGAAATTCTTCGTCAAATTCCATTATTTTTACTTTTAGTGAAATGACCAAAATGTCATTGGATTCTGTCCTGTTCATTTACCATTTCAGGGGTATTTTGGTCATTTCAACCAAAACGTCCAATATAATTCAAATACACCATTACTGCTGCTTGCTATACGTGGATAAATATTCATGAAATACTAAAGGTGAATTTAGCCATATTCTTCGTGGCACAAAATCAAAATTTTCATTGAAATTGAAAGAGAAAAAAGACGATACAAATGCATACCAGTTCAATGTTACTCTTAACAGCTTCTTCTCTTAAGATTTCAGTCTCCTCCAAAGGAACATCGGGGACCACGAGTCCTGCATTACATGAAACCGTCAATACAATAGGAGTTTAAAACACGCCATAACATATAGATTGATGAGAGAAGTTTAGCAGAACCATCTGAGGCTATAATTTTTTAAAAATCAAATACTTTAGGTAAAGAAAAACATGTAGGTTACCATGTACACCAGCGTCCCTTATGGTTGACATGAATTTACCAATTCCTCGTTTAAGGATCGGGTTGTAATAAGAAAATAAGGCAATAGGACACGATAATTGTGGAGTCACCTGTAAAAATTAACAAGAACATGAGTTGACAAAAAATGAACAATGAATCCACTTCATACAAAATACAATTTATGTGATAACAGCGACTCTGGATCTCTTCAGGGAGGCGTAGACTTGTTTTTTTTTTAATCAATTTTTTTAATAGCAATAAACCATTAAATCTTAATATAATTATTTGTACCAACGTTTGAACTCATGAACTCACTTATAAAGACTTGCAGTAGTAATATATAGAACCGAAGAAAAATTAACTAGAAAATTAAGCGATCCAATTTTTGTTCAGATCACTGGTGAATAACGGAAGTACCTCCCTCAACATTGAAAGAACAGAATCCAAATTGGTCCCTCTTGCCAGAGAACGAGTTGCTGCGGCCTGTAAAAGAACAGGGCATCGGAAAGAGGAGTGGTAAGAGAAAGTTAATACCAAAAAAAAACCAAACGTTATGTCAAACCTGGATAACCGGACCATCTGCCAAAGGATCGGAGTATGGTACGCCGAGTTCAATAATGTCCGACCCACATGAATCGAGAACCTTCAAGGCTTCGGCTGTTGTTGAAAGGTCAGGGTCGCCGGCTGTGATGTACGGGATGAAGGCCACCTTCAAAAATAGACATACCATTAAAACATTAGTTACATTACAATATAAAAGAAACTTAAAATTCGGAATCAGCGTGATATACAGTGCAAGCATTATGTATCCTGCTATGGTTGACTTAAAAGTTTCAGTTGAAAATCATGTCATTACTCAGAAACCCACAAAAGTTTTCAGAACTTAATAATCCGTATATATAAGGAAAATATAAGACAAATATTTGGAACTACTGATACAATTCATGTTTTCACTTCTCAGTTTTGCTCTTATTTGCAGCTATTGGTAAAACTCACGTTTCCCACATACAATAATATATTAAATCGAATATTTTGCAAGTATTTTTCCAACAGGCAATATGATCTATTAAAATTTCTGTAAACATCAATATATCAAAATCAAAGTCAAACCTTCACAATTTTCTTCCACACTCACTCAAACAGATTCCATCAAATCCTCAAAAAATTATACGCATTTCTCTCAAATTTCAAATTACCCAATTCACATCCTACAATTTATCACCCTATATGTATCTACAGCTCCAATCCAACAAGACCCATATGAACAAAATAGACACTAAACCTGAAATTTTTCAGTATTGTTTTCACAAGCACACAACTAAAAATCACATTAAGGAAAATACAAGATAAATATGTGGAACTGGTGCTACTGATACAATTCATGTTTTCACTTCCCAGTTTATTTCATTTTTGCTGTTATCTGCAACTATTGGCAAAATCCATGACTCTCTCATAATAAACTAAAAAATTTGCTACTGACAATATGATCTATTGCCATTTCTATAAACATTAAAATCAAAGTCAAACCTTCACATTTTTCTTCTACACTCAGACAGATTCAATCAAATCCTCAACAGATTATACACATTTCTCTCAAATTTCAAATTACCCAATTCACATCCCCACAATATATCACCCAATATGGATCTAACACTCCAATCCAACACGACCCGGATGAACAAAAATAGACACTGAACCCAGAAATTTCCAGCATCGAATTCACAAGCACACAACTAAAAATGACGTTTAGGATGTTATAAGAACTGGGCAGAGCTTACTTTGCCTTGTTTCTTCAATCTGGCGAATGTTTCAGAGAGCCCAACGACTGGAACAGTGCTGAAAGTGGCCATTGGAGTGAACCTTCTGAAGGAAACTGTTGATTTCTGGCGAATAAAGAAGTGGGTTTGTGGGTTCTTCAGTTGCAGAGAGCTGCTCGGTGATTTCAGCGCCATAGCCATTGAGAAGCTCTTCTCTGTGCGTGCGCTTTGTGTATTTTGCTGGTTTTGTGTAGAGGTTTTTGGGTCCTCACCAGTCACCACTTTCGCTCGCAACTTGCAATAAAAACCTGTAAATTATTCTGAGATTTTTGTAAGTTTAATTCGTAAAATATTGTATTGTATTTGAATTCGTTATGGTTGAATGAGCGAAATTGCTAATGGGTAAATCTCAATTGGGTACACACAGGAGAATGTGTTTTTTACATAGGGCAGAATCGTTTTTTAAATTTGAGAAATTACCTACAAATTTTGGTTTCTCTCCATTACTAACACAAATTTTTGACTTGTTGAATCATATTGCTCGCATGTGACAATATTTTTAAATAATGATGAAATTACCCTTTTAATTACATTTTATATACCACAACTTGAAGTGAGTATCGATTATCCAGAAGGAGGATGGAAATTGTCAGGCGGGGCAACGGTGGTGTTTCAGCCCGATTCGACTTTGGTCGACGATCGATTATCGATATTTCCTTCCACGATGTTCAAACTCTTAGATTTGGCCAACGATCGTATTCGTCGTCTCCTTGTCGCCCATTGTCTGTTCGTCTTCTGTTTAAATTTGGTAAGTGAGTTTGACTGCAACAGACTTCGGTAAGTAAAGTTTCACGACCGCTTAGTTCACCCATGAGCAAAGTGGTGTTTTTATTGTCTCCTTCACAGAGTTAATAACAGAGATAAATCAAATTTTTGAGCTGACTTCCCAAATTAAAAAAAAAAATTAAGTAACTCATGTGAAAAACACGTTATTTTTGGTGTACCTACCTGAGATTACTCTAAATGTAAATAATAGAGGTGTGATATTTCAATTTTGTAAAAACATTAATGTTTTTTTTTAATTTTGCAAAGGTGGATCAGAACTTATTATTTTTTCAAAAATAACGAGAATGCCTTTAAAACAATTTTTGTAAAAGAAAATCAACTTGAGTTTGCCGATTTTTCTCGTCTCCGAATTCGTCTAGATATAAAGTTTTGTGAATAAAAATCAATGACGTGCGAGAAAAAAAACAAAACCAACGAGCTCAAATTTAATATATATATTCTACACTATTGCACTACATGTTTTACATGATTCTACAACAGTACACTACATGTTCTATAATTTAACGTTTTGACATTTTTTTGGTTTATAGATGATATCTCTTCTATATATATACATACAAAATATTTAAAGGGCCAAATGCACACATTTTACAAATAAAAACGTCAAATTAACTACTACTTTTTATAAACACAAAAATAACACAACCACATTGCATAATAATTATCGAGATGTAGAGTCAAGCACATAACTTTTTAAATAAAAAATCCAAATTATTTCATAAAAAAGCCGAAGCCCAAACTGAGCCCAATTACTTCCACTCTGTAAGGGCAATGGCAATCTAGCTCGATGGGCCAGACTCCGAGAAGGCCCAAAACCCTAAAAAGAAGAAGAGAGCCGTGACATGATAATATGATATTACCAGGTGCTTTGAAACGACGCCGTCTTGCGTGGACCAAAACGAAACCCGTAAAGGAGGGTCAAGTCGCAATTATTCATGAAAAGCAGGCCCTTTTAGTAAAAGGCGCTATATATTCCCGTCATTTCCGCTTTCTCTGCCTGATTGCTTCTTTTTCACTGAGACTCCACAAAGAGAGAAGACCTGAGGAAAGGTCCGTACACTGAACCAATCTCTCTGCTACAGTCTAGCATTAGATTGCTCCTGGAGAATCCACAATCCTGAACTCGACTCGGCTTGACTCGTCTCCTCCAAATCCATGGCCAACAACTCCTCAGATGGCCCTAGCGATGATTTCTTCGAACAAATCCTCGGTATGCCCAGCTTCGCTGCATCGGGAACAACCGGCGGCGGTTTTTCAGGTTCCGGAGCCTCCGCGCCCATGACGCTCCGGCTCGGCTCCGGCGGCGGCGCCGCTCACCTCCCGTCCCTCGGCGGCGGTGGCGGAGGCTTCAACGGTTCTCTTTTCCCCTTAGGTTTGAACTTGGAGCAGGGGAGGGGAGGGTTTCTGGAACCTGAGGATGCTTCGAGGAGCAGCGATCGCTTCATGGATGGCGGTAGAGCTCATTCGGTGAGAAATGTAAGTTACCTTTTGGTTTCTGAGAGGAAATTGCTATTTCTGTAGGTTTTGTTCGAATGTTTGGTTGCTGAGAAAGTAGAGTAAATTTTCTGAGATTTCTGTTTTAATTATGTGAAGATTAACTGAACTGAGTAATTGAAGTATGATAATCAAGTACTGTGCACTCTCTGGTGAAGTTCCTATTAGAAATTTGTATGTAGCTTCGGATTCTGTACATAAATTTTCTCAGTAGCCAAACTAGCCGTTTTGGACTATATTCTTTGTTAGGAGTTAATGGAGATCAACTTCTAACATTGATTTGTGCATTATTGGAATATTTGAAGGCATGTTGATGCCAAAGAACAAACATGGGTAAATTTGTCGGATGGATCTTGTGTGTTGTCAGGTGTATACTGAAAAAGATCAATTAGTAATGACTTTTGGTGTTGATATGAGTACAGGAAGATGGGTGCAGAAGAGTGTTTCAGAAATGAGAATTTGGCAGAGAAAGTACGTATGTACACAACTAATTTCACAAGGTAGCTTTAGGTCTAATTTCATTAGAAAGTATGTACGCGATTAATTTCAGATTTAAGATTAGTCATCACAAATCGATTAATAATCTAAGATTAGTTCTTACAAACTTGATTAAGAACTTTTTTCATTTAAAATACTCCCAATCTGTTTATAGTTTGTTAAGTGGAAGTGAAATTCTTCAGGATTTCCCGGATTTGTGAAAAATGGCCGGTTCCTGTACAGCCTAATTTGAAGACTTGGTATACACAATCAAGTAAAGTTAGTTCACCTTATTATTCAGGGAAGATCCAGTCTCTATTTCATTGTCTTCTCAATGTGAAATATGAAAGCACAAATAGAGAGTAAAAACTTCTATAGTAGTCTGCAAACAATCTTATAAAGTTTTAATATATCTAGTGTCTTCAATAGAGTGTTAGAACAGCTTTAAGAGCTGGGAATTATCATGATTTAGCAAGAGGTGAGGTACATGCAGACTGAGAATTGTAGTCTGTTAACAAGTGGCTTCATGTGGTCACTGAGTTGCACAATAGAACTGGTGCATGTTTTTTTTTCTGTCTAACAAATTATTTTTATGTTTTAACAAAACAATTTGCAAGATCTGGTCCAGATAGTTTGCATTCATAACCATAATTCATGGCATCTAATTTCGTTAGTGATACTATTGCTGCCATTGGATACATCTGCTCGGTTGATAATTATATTTATGGCTGACACATTTGTAATGGTTTGTACTTGGTGATGAAACTGCCATTTTCTTGCAGGTATTCCATGGCCAGCCAATGCCCGCCACTTTTGCCGCGGCACCACATGCACCAACAATGCGCCCGAGGGTGCGGGCGAGACGAGGACAGGCCACTGATCCACACAGCATTGCTGAGCGGGTAAGTAGTAAATGAGAAAACAATTACTGGAATATTCAGAAGAAATTCGAATATGAAGTTACATATCAAAGCTCAATGATTATCTTAATACCATTGATTTAAATTATTTATTCTCACATGTTTGATATACAACCTCTCTTGATTTACTCGTATTGACACAGTTGCGAAGAGAAAGAATAGCAGAAAGAATGAGGGCATTACAGGAACTCGTTCCCAGTGTTAACAAGGTTGGTTCTATCTTCACACTATTTTTCTTAAAGTTCTATTTTCGATAATATCTTCATGCATTTAAAGCCACCTCTTGTGTTGACTTTTCTCTTGAAACTGGTTTTACGTTTTCACCAGATAATCAGCATGAAAATATTTCTAGGGTGTTGTTTATTGGGCTAGTGATATGGGTGATTATTAAGAATGTGCTCACTATCTTTCGAAAAAACGAATGTGCTCACTAGGTTAAGGTGGTTGCTTATTGGATTAATAACAAGGTTGATACTAGAGCTTTGTGTGACGAGCATGTGTCCCGAACAGTTTGCATTGTTTTATTTTCGTTGCTACAACTAGGAACTTATTCTAATGCAATGTGAATCAACCTACACTGACCATTTTAGTTGCTGCTTTCTGCACTTTTTTGGCATGCTGCTTAACATGACACAAAAGGAGTTAGGGGTAGTTTCATCATTTAGAGGAATTGAACTCCTCGAGTACGATCATCAAATATTCCCTCCTGGTTGTGACGAATAAATGTTTGTTTGTATAGTCTGACAGGGCCGCCATGCTTGATGAAATCGTGGATTATGTGAAGTTCCTAAGGCTCCAAGTAAAGGTAAGGCAGTTTAGCTGTTCTTATAGATTACTTATCTAACCGATCACTTGGTTATGACAAAACGTAAAGACACGAGAGTTAACAATATCCATATTTCTTTATCTATAGTTGTTCAAACTTCAATATGCTGGAGACACTATCATATTTTAGCTTCAAACTTCAATATGCTGGAGACACTATCATATTTTAGCTTTCCTTCCGATGTGTCTTACCCATTTGTCTTTAATTTATATCAAGTCACATATTCTTCTTAGAGTTCATCGACAAACTCCACATTTGTCCGATGTGTTTTGCCATTTAATATTTTATTATTTCTAGTTTCTACAAAGCTTCTTCACAGTATTTTTTCCCTTCTACCATCATATTTTTGTCATATTTCTTCCCAATTGGCTTTTTTGGATGGTATAAAACTTTAGAGGTTCAGTGTTTCAGTGCATTTTACCGAGTCCAGAATGAATAGACTCTATGCATCAAATGAGTTACGAGTTCTCTATACACATATGCAACAGGTTTTAAGCATGAGCAGATTAGGCGGAGCTGGTGCGGTGGCACCACTAGTTACAGACATCCCACTATCATCCATAGAGGTAGGTCTTTTGTTTTGTTCCGTCTGTTCATTTTCCAGCATCGTTTATGCGATTTCCCGTCCTTGTTGGTATCAGGAAGAAAGCAGCGAACCAGCCTGGGAGAAGTGCTCGAGCGACGGCACCGAAAGACAGGTAGCTAAACTCATGGAAGAAAATATAGGATCCGCAATGCAGCTCCTTCAGTCCAAGGCGCTATGCATCATGCCCGTTTCCCTCGCTGCGGCCATCTACCATTGCCCACCGCCCGAGCCCGTTTCCCTCGCTGCGGCCATCTACCATAGCCCACCGTCCGATCCCTCACAAGGTCGGAACTAGTCCTCTGCCTTAGATCTCAGGTACTCCCCAAAACTCATCTCATTGATTGGGTCCACGCCTTGCAGTTATGTATACCTAACCAAACACGTTTTGCACATAATTAGTATATCAGCACAATGATCTTTCGAGCTATCGAAAATTCATCTTCTCCCTCCCAATCCCCCGGCGCATGAGCTGGTCAGGGACCAAGCTGCCAATTTGTTTAGAAATGGTGCAAAATATGAATTTTAGGTGTACTAGCAAGATAAAAAAAACTGTTAAGTGCACTTGTGCACAAAACGTGCCATTTAGGTGGGCATGGCTGCAATTATCCCAAATGTCAATATTGGTAGGCTGTGTTCTTTTTCAAATTGCAACCTAACTCTGATGTGATGCTACAAGTCCTTTTTGCCTTTTAAATTGGTGAAATGAAAACAAGGTTCTCACTCTCATGGTCAATAACACCTATAATAAAATACAAGCACGCCTTTGCCTTTTTGTGGTCTGTCTGTGGCTTAAGTTCAAATGAAGGATGGGAAGTGGAAAATGATGACTCTTTTTGGTAGTGGGTTGGTGGGGGCCTTCTACTAGGGACAGGCTTTATGGTATATGTTAGAATTATGTTTTTGTGGTAGTGATGTATTTGAAGTAGAAATGGAACGAGCCTGTGTCAAAGCTTGTTCAATGTGTTTATTTATAAAAAGCCTTATTCATCGATACTTTTTTTTTGTTTTGCCAGCTCACTTTGCTACGTTTATGAGCAAGTCGGGGGGAGAAGACGGAAGTTTCGAGAGCTTTAGGTGAACTCACATGCAAACGTGTTTGATTTGTTGTACATAGTTGCAATTAACATAAATTATATTTTGAAATGGAATGAAACCGAACCAACCCCTTCTTTTTATTTTATAATTGCACTCATATAATAAATTGTAAAATACGCAGAACTGTATCATTTTGGGCCCAGTAGAATTCTTAGTGGGCCTTAAAAGGGGCCTCAGATTCCGGTCAGTGGAATTTCTAGTAGGCCTTGAATGTCATGATTTGAGCAGTGTAGAGGGTTTATAAAGGCTTCGTATTGGCCTCAGTTGAAATTTTACTGGGTCTTCGTGAAAACTCCTTTGAAATACAAACCTAAGAATTATTACGGTTCGGACATGGGGCCGCTCAAGACGAGGCTGGCCCTAGGCCCTCACCCTGTCGGAGCGTGACGCCACCGCCTAAGGACTCGACGTAGAGAAGGCTTAATTATTTCAATTCCTTCTCTAGGGTTCTCTTCTTTTAGAAATTCAGCTTTCTTACGGTAAAAATGTGTGAGATTTCTCCTTATTTCAATTACCGATATTCTTATTTTCGTTATGTAACTAATTTCCTTGTAGATTGCGGCAAAAGTTTAAGTGTACTTGCGTGCAATTTGCACGATTTTCATACACGGTTGACGACTGATATTAAGCCACGTCCACAATGATAAACCACATCCGATTTAATCGATTGACAGTGATTTTGTCTAATTCAAATTGAAAACTAAACCAATTTCATTTAGTTCTTGATTTTCATAACCGAGACTGAATCAAATTAGTCGGTTTTCGGTCTAAATTGAGCAGTCATAGTAATACCTCTCCTTATTTCATATACTAGTATTCTTATTTTCGTTATGATTATAATATCGTTGCAGACTTAGTCAAAATTTTAGATGTACTTATATAAAAATATAAATAATTATTTTTAATGACCTGACAAGCTAAAAAATTGTGAAGAATACCTATGTACAAAACTAATTTCTGCATGTGTACCTAATTGTAATTATCACTTCAATTAATATTAAATGAACTGAATCATGAGTTTTTTTGAGTCTTATAAACCAGACTCGAGCTTAAACTTAAACTTATCAAGCTCGAACGAAGTTATTATCGAATCGAACTCGAGCGACTGGTTAAAAACTCGAATTGTTTACAACCCCATCCATGAGCATGATAGCGTTCCATAGAACCAGCCCATAAAACTGTAAGTGTGGGCTTTTCTCCAGCCCATCTATAAGTGTGGGCTTATATGATATTTTAAGCATTTGACCATAAAATTAAATAATAAATAATAAGTCCAACACTTCCAGCTTCGTCGCTCTGTGGGAGAGAAAAAAAAAGATAGAGAGAATCAATTTAACTGTAAAATCCGAAGCACAAAAATGGCGGCGGAGCGAGCACTAGCCTCAGCTTCAGCGAACCAATTCCTCTTCTTCACCACAAACCCTTCTTCTTCTTCTTCTTCTTCTTCTTCTTCGTCGTCGAGAACCCCAAACCCTATCCTCTCTCTCCCTCTGAAATCGAGGACCAAATCGCTGAGGCGTCTCAGGTACTCTCCGGAGTTCAATCGAAACGGCTACAACCAGACTGTGTACCCTAAACCGATCGAGATTCCATGGAAGAAGGAGCTCTGCAACTCGGTTCAGCTCATCGGAAACGTCGGAGCCCCCATTGAAATCAAGCACCTCCCCTCCGGTAAGGTCGTGGCTCGGACCAGCATCGCCGTCAGAAAATCGCCCACCGAGGTCTCGTGGTATGTTTGATTTGCTTGATGTTCTTCACCGTGTTTGGTTTGGGGATGGAAATTTTTAGTGATGTTGAGATGGTACAGGTTAATGGATAAGGTTCTTTAATGTGTTGGCGATTGTTTTGCTGCTCGAACAAAATTACACTGTGATGTTATTTGATCATGTTGTAGACTAATTGATGATTATTGGAAGAGTCTGAAATGGAAACATTGAAAATGGGTAATGGAAAATTTCATGTTTCTTTAACCGGGAATGATAAATGTTAATGATGTTTTGTTGCTTGAACAAAATTACGGGCATAATGTTATTTGATTACATATAATTGTTTGTAGACTGGTTAATGGTTTTTGGAAGAGCCTGAAATGAAAACATTGAGAAAGGCTATTGAACGAAATTACACTGATGTTATATGATCTTGTATGTGTACATATACGTATATAGTATATGTTGTGGACAAGTTGATGGTTATTGGAAGAGCCTGAAGTGGAAACATGAAAATGGCTACTGTAAATTTCATGGTTCCTTAACATGGATATGTTAATGATGTTTTGTTGCTTGGACAGAATTACAGTGTAATGTTATTTGATTACATATATGTATATGTTAATATATATACTGTTGTAGACTAGTTGATGGTTCTTGGAAGAGCTTGAAGTGAAAACTATGAAAACTGGTTATAGGAAATTTCATGATTTGGACACTAGTGTAGTTCTCTAGCCTATAGGAAGCGATCTTTGTCACAGTGTTTTTTCATGTGATGTTTTCGTTTTGCGATTAAGAGTTTTTAGATTAGATTGATGTATTTTAGTATAATTCCCGCTAAGCTTTTCTCGTTGGAGAAATAAACCAAGCTTCTTATTTTCCAAAAAGTTTATAACCGGCAACTTTGTAGTGTACTTGTTTACACGTTCTTCATGATATCTTTAAACCAATGGTTTTCAATAATCAATTGGCGTCGTCTCCAAACCGAGCCTCAAATTTTGCATAAACAAGAACATTTCCGTAGTATGTAAATACCTATTAGACACATTAAAACAGTTAAATTGTGACTTGACTCGCTCACAACTATACATTTCCCTCTATTGCTGCCTTGTGCATCTCATTCATTTCCTGTCTTTATTCTTAAGAAAATTTTGATCATACTCGGAGGTTTAAAAGCTTTTAAAATATCTGGGTTTTCAATTTATTTATCGAAGAATATATGCCTAGAGAAGCATTCGCCACATTAAGGCCTTTGTTCTCTCTCTTAACCTCAGGCTTTCTGGTTTTGTCAAGAAACATAGACCATTTGCTTATTTTTATCACATATACTCGTCGGTTTATTTCCTCTTATATCAAAATAATTCGAAATGTTTACTAAAACCCTTTACCAACTTGTCTCTCAGGATCAGTTTGATGTTCTGGGAAGAGCTGGCCCACGTTGCTTACGAGCATGTCCAGAAAGGCCAACAGATATCCGTCGCCGGTCGGCTGATTTCAGAAACAGTTGAAAGTAACAATGGAAAACAACAGACATACTACAAGGTTGTTTTTTCTTTCATGTTATCATCAATTTTTCCCTATTTTATGTGATAAGCATGATGTCATTGGTCTCAATCCTCATGCCTGCGGTTATTGCTGATAAAAAAATATTCCTTATTTCCTCAGAGAGATTGATATTTCGGATACCCTGCAGGTAGTGGTACAGCAACTTAATTTTATTGAAAAGACCATTTCACTAACGCCATTGTATGATCACGACTATAGTAACGTGACAACAGGTTAGCCATGTTGCGATAAGTTTTTTTTTTTATAGATTGCAACTCTCATGTCTTATTTTAATTGTTAACACGGTTTAATTGCAGGAAGAAACCCGAGTAATGGTGCCACAAATAATCAAAAATCCATTGAAGAAATGTGGCAAGCATTCTTTGCTAATCCCATGGAATGGTGGGATAATAGGAAAAACAAGGTACTTAGTTCTAGCTTCTTGTAAAGTATAATTACTCATATATCTACCATCTACCGTTGCAATGATTAAATTACGCCTGATATGTGTTTGTGTATGGTGATGTTTCTTAGTGTTCCCTATTTGACATTTTTTTTTGTAAAAGTTGAGGATTAGTGAACTTAGAGCTCGACTTTCCATCACATGACCTCCAACGTTGTACCTTTCTAAGTTTTGTTATCAACTCAAAAGAAGGGTATTAACGTCTTTTATGCATATTCAATTTCAAAACTAATTCCAGTACATCCAAGTCATGAAGATATTTATGTTTCACTTATTTTGGAACAGAGTGAGTGGTATTATAGAAGTGGAGTGTTTCACACTTTATATGCGTAACGCTTTTGATGAGTGCATTGTGTGTGTCCATTGTTGTACAAATGCTGGTGTGCACCGATACTAACCTAAGCTGGTGATTCAGTAGAATTTGAACATTAGCTCTTTTACGAGATGGTGCTCGTCTTGACCAACTTAGCCAGCCCTAATGGGATGTGCCAGTATTCTAAAAGTCACCGACTAGTCTGATTAGTCCCAAGAGGCCCTATCCACCCGACTAGCGCTTAACTTTTTTTAGAACATTGCTTCAATTGCAATTCATCCACTGGTTTATTCAACATTAATTTAGTCTGATATATTTTGAAAATGCAGAGAAGCCCGAATTATCCGGATTTCAAGCACAAAGACACCGGAGAAGCTCTGTGGATCGAAGGAAAATACAATCCGCCATGGGTGAAATCCCAACTAGCAATTCTGGATACGAGGATGGGGTCGTCGTCGTTTCAAGACCGTCGAGATTCTAGGAGACCTGATTTCTTGCAGTTTTAAGGTCTCATTGTAGTGTTTGTTGTTTCGCTGTATAGTTTCTCCATTTCATGGGGTCGATTTCGGAGTTCACAGACTTTGGTCGTGTGGTCTGTCCGAAGCTTCACTCTGTACTTGTCTGATTCGATCATGTTATGGGTTGTATACGATGCATTGAAAATATTTGAATTAAAAAAACAATTTAAATAAGAAGTTTGTGTCTTTTCTCATTTATTTGATTTTATAAAGGGGATTCGAGCTTTAATATAATAATATTCCAGTTTCTCATATTTGGGTTATGTACCTCATGGTTCGTAAGTGATGTAGGTTAAATATAAATCGAGAAAATAATAATAATATTTCTCATATCAAAATGTCAATGAAGAAGGAAATTATTTTAATTGTGCATGATAATTTTGAATTTTCATTTTAATTTGTCTTAAAGATATTGATAATAATGATATATCAACATAATGGATATTTGAAGTATTTTGCACTGGAATCACGAGATTTATCCATTTGTATAAGGTGGAGGTCGTGACTCTACATGATACTAAACGAGTCGAGTTGAACAACTTTGAAGAACTCATTAGCGAATGGTGTTGCGTACTATCTACTATCGGAACACGTGTTCTTATTTATCTCGCTCTTAATCAAATGACTCACGAATTGACCAAGTTTGTTTTAACTAACTGGAACTGAAAATATGGTGAGGGGTCTGTCTCACCATCTGTAGCTTCAGCTGTCC
>JAYMTP010002891.1:0-18377 GCA_036897365.1 Geranium brycei
GTGGTCACCTTGCCACGGGCAACTTCAAAACCAACCACGGCCTAGCCATGGTTCCTGCCACAGACCCGTGGCCCTCTTTCATTTCACCTTTTTCCACTCACTAGCTTCGGGTCGCGTCCTTTGTGTGTGACCCTGTAGGCTCATGACTCAGTTGGCAGATCGGCGTGAAACCCCGTTTCACCCTATCCATCATAAGTGGCCTCTAGCAAGACATTATGATTACCTAATGATCATGATGATCGACTGATTCGACTTTACCACATGTCGTATATGTCACTATCTTTTTGTCACTAGATATCCAGATTGATCATAAGGCATAGAGTCGTCATCCTTATTTAATCAATCACTGTTTCTTGATATGTGAGATGACTGTAAATGATACCCCGTATCATCAGCATGGCCATGCATTTCCTTTCAGTTATACTCATCAAGTGGCCTAAACAGATATCATTCACATACCGGAGTATGAGGGACAAATCCCTTAACCGTCTTTCGTATCACTCATATAGCCCGTCCCTGAGCCAATCATAACCGTTATAGCTATCCTGTTATAGATAACGTTAGACGTATGTCAAACTCAGATATTGACTACATAGTGATCACAAAAACTCCTTGGTCTAAGGATACAATGACAAACTACGACAACTGAATATGCTCATTACAACATCTATGCTACATATTCAGGTCGGGTCGTCCAATATCATTTCCCAAATGACATCTATGATCTGACTCCGGTAATCCCACCACCAATGTTCAGTAGAGCGTGATCATAAAAAGTTATCCTCATACTGGTCACTTCTTATGAAGCTTAACTGACCAGGGACTCGTTAAATGTAATTCGTACATATCTATAGTTCTACTATTAGTGATGACACACTCAATAATATAGATCAAATCACATTTAACATATTACTACAACACAATAGTAATATAATGTTGTTTTATTTATTCCATAAGATGATAAAACAATACATAGATAGGAAACTTTGACATTGGACTAAGGCACAAATCCTACATGAGCATCATGGTTTCACGACGCAAATTTTTCTCCTCGCTAGAGTGTCCATCGTGAGATTCAACCCCAATTCATAGCCAACCAAGAGATAGCGGCACATTTAGAAGGACAATACATCTTACCCCTTGTGTAGATAATTATCTTAGATCATTATTGCTTCTTATGCTTTCTAGAGGGTGTTGGTCGTCAATGTTGTGTTGTTTTCATTTTATGCATGATGTCGGTGTTTGGTATCTTTTGTTTACCTTGACTATTTTCATGACTTAGCTTAATTTTATTGTGGGGTTGTGCGGTGATTGGATAAGGGCTATAGCATTGCTAAGTCTTTTATTTCAATAGTCTTTAGTAGAGAGTAGGAGTGCGCATTATTACACACACTATAATTGAGTCTTTTATTCTTTTAGTGTCACTTAGGTCCTAGTAATGCCATAAATGTGGTGTGTAGACCGCATACACACCACAATCGAGTTTATTGAGTTAAGGGCTCGGTCAAGCCCGAAGTGTGGCGTGTGTTTAAGCACACACCACAATCGAGTCATGCATCATATGCATTCATGTTTACTTTTGTAATATATTGGTATGATTTGTGTTAGAAATAATTTTTTAGTTAACTTACTTGATAGTATGATTAACTATATTCATGGGTTTAGCAATCTTCCTTGATAGCATGATTAACTATTTCCCTATGTTTGTACCAAAAGAATGTTATTAGCATGTCTAAAGATTATTGAACAAAGGTTATTTGGGCTTAACTATGCTATAATGGAGCAATACATCACCAAATTAATGTTTATTAAGAGTTCTTAAGATTTTCGTATCATCAATGAGCTCAAGACCAACACTAATGTAAAAGGGGGGCAATACTACTACTTGACTCACCACCTCTTTAAGCGAGGCCCAATAGAGGTTGAGAGACAAAGGTGGGATAAATACCATAGTGAGGCTTAAACTCAAGTCCCTTTAACCTAAGTTCATGTGCTTAACCAGTTGGTCAAACTTTAAATTACCTTTAATTGAATTAATTCAAAAACATTCCTTTTACACCATTTTCAAATTTATAAGTAAAACTTAAAAAGAATGAATTATTAAGGGCCGAAAATATCATATCTTCGAAGTTCACAACTCGAAAACTATATAAAAACATCCTCTTTATCTCCCACCCTTCCACCTTCACTTTCCTCTTCACATCCATAGTTGTCGGCTCGAGGACGGATTTAGAGTACGGACAAATTTGATTTGCAAAACCAACTCGAACATGATCTGACTCTCCTTTAAAAAAATCTCTTAACTCTCATTTCTTTTTTTTTGAAAAGTTTTAAATTGATGAAATCGGTCTGAGAGGGAGACAAAGTAGATCTGGTTCAATCATCTCGTCTCGCGAGCGAAGAGGGAGATGGGCAAAAGCATACATAGTTGTATTTTTTTAAATGACTTAAGCTTAAACTACTATATATCCACAAATTTCGTTAAAAGGGATGGAAATAGATACATTTTCAAAAATCACTCGATAACTATTTTTATACATTTATTTTGTGCAACAATTTCATGCTAGCATATCTATTTTAAATACAAATAGTTTATGTGATACATGTCTCATTGCTAACATAATTTCACAATAACATTTGATTAAATTTCACTATAGATGTTTTGATGTTTTTTTGTCATCAACAATATGTATTTTGATTGTTTGTTCAATTAGTCACTTAATTTTTATTTATCACTCATCACATGACTCAATATTCAAAGCCCAAAATTTAGTTTTTTAGATGTTAAAGTATCTGTATGTTAATCACAGTTTATCCAATGAATCAAAGTTAACTTAATCATTAGTGAAAATTAAAAAACACATATTTTCCATGCTACTTATTAATTTGAATTTTCCATCTATTTTATCGAAATTTATGAATGGAAAATAATTGAAAGTTAAAACATGCAAAAAAGAAGAATTAAAATGACAGTTATAACTTATAAAAAAAATCTGAATTGAACCATTTGCTGTTGCAATTTTCCCTTATAATTTGCACCCAAAAAAATCTAATTTGAAACGTTTATAATTAGGTGTTGATAGGTGACATTTTCCTTTTATGTTTGTGATGAGATAAATCCTTCTATTACCCAACAAGTCCGTTACTCCGTCGTTAATCTTTACGGAGAAGTATGATAAATATAGAAGGAAGCAGAAGATTATTACTTTCAACATGATCGACAGGAGTATTGGTTATGTTGGTTCTCTCCTCACCCATATAAAACATAATTTTATGCCAAAGCCTCACTTGTAGACATTATCAGTTAATTCTTGACATATTTACCCGATGGAGGTGAGACTGACAATGTAGACATTTAAGCCTCTCTTATATTGGATCATAATAAACATTATTACAAGAGCAACAACTCAAAATATACATATCAGATACCACCCGTCCCAAGAGGCTATATAGGCATATTCAACATCCATCTAGTTCTGATTAAATAGCATAGATTTCTGTCAAAGTGTAGCTAAGTCATCTATGAAATTAACTTCCTCCAGACCCAGTTACATACTATTAGGCACCAAAAGCTGCTTCTTATCCATATGCTTTGCAACCCATGGTGTAATTGCTCAAAACCCAAATACATTTACTTGCACAAGTAAAGTCAATCGATGGTTTACATAATGGGCTAATATAATTATATAAATATAAGCATGGCACAATCATTTCCAGCAAGTTGATAAGAATCCAACAAGATGACTCCAGAAACATCACCCTAATCCAGTTTATAACCTCACCCAATGTTATTTGTCAAATTTTCAAAAGAAAACTGAATACATAAATGACTTTTGAGGTAAGACCAGAATAAAACAATTTGCCCCAACCCAACCAGGATAAGGACACTTGCATTCCCCATTCAAGTATAGAATGATCCACTAAGAACATCAAATGTAACAGCAGGCTTCTCAATGAACTACCAAATCAACATAATAGCATAGTTCATCAATTTGGCCATTTAGTTTTATTTCTCAAAAGAATGTTACAATACACTAACACTATAAAGAGCTCTTTCACTTTCACTTCAATTTTTTCACAGGCAAAACAGCTTATTCAGATCAATTACATAAGAAAGAGCCAAAAGCATATACCTTTTTCTGTGAAAATGACCATTCTTTGAAATCAGCAAGACACCCAATTCTTATGAGTGCTAATTAGCGCAGACAGCATTCCGGCGCAGGACACGACCATCGGAGCGGAATTGAGCCCATCGGCGCCGAAATGAGTCCACTAAGAACATCAATATGTAACAGCAGGCTTCTCAATGAACTACCAAATCAACATATAAGAGCATAATTCATAAATTTGGCCATTGAGTTTTATTTCTGAAAAGAATGTTACAATACACTAACACTATAAAGAGCTCTTTCACAGGCAAAAACAACTTATTCAGATACAATTACAAAGGAAAGAGCCAAAAGCTTATACCTTTTTCTGTGAAAATGACCATTCTTTGAAATCAGCAAGACACCCAATTCTTATGAGTGCTAATTAGCGCCGACAGCATTCCGGCGCAGGACACGACCATCGGCGCTGAAATGAGCCCATCGCCGCCGCGAATATCAGCCAAAGCCATCAACCCATCGGCCAAGTCCTGCACAATCGACAGCTTCTTCAACATCATCTTCTCCCTCAATTTCCTCTTCCTCTTCTCCTCCTCCGCGCACCCGATCCCCCTAGCCACCGCGATCTCGATGCTCGATTTCAAGCACGCATCGTCCTCGCCCAGCACCTTCAGATCCCTAAATTTCAACCACACGCTCCCGATGTATCCCACGAACTCGGCCCAGGCACTCACCTTCTGCAAATTCCGCGAGTGCTTGGCGTCGATCAACCCCGATTTCGCCAGCCAGACGAACTGCTCGACGAAGTAGTAGAGCCCCTCGCCGCCGTAAGCGAGGAGCGAGAGAAGGAGGGCTTCTGTGGAGTCGAAGCGCGAATCGCGAAGCGCGTTCACGTCCTGGACGAATTTGCCGAGGCGGAAGGCCTTGCGGCTGAGGCCGACGCTGGAATCGAAGGATCTGAGGCGCGAGGTGAGGGGTTGGGACTCGGGGAGGACTGATGATGCTAGAATGATCTTGGTGGCGTATCGGGAGATCTTGAGGAGCTTGTCGACGCCGTCGCGCTTCGCAAGGTAGACTTCGAGGTGTTTCAGGAAGTCTCTGTCCGGTAATGGCCTGCTGGGATTTTGGGGACAAGGATGGGTCGTTGAAGCTTTTGAATCCATGGATTGGAGTTGCAGAGACTGAGACAGAGGGAGAGAGCGCTACGCAAAGGAGATGGCGAATGAACGACACGAGACGACTGTGCTTGTGTTCCTCCAACTAAACGGTGTCGTATCGAAAATATTCTTCTCGACATGTGTGCCACATCGGCACGCACACGTCATTGCACTGTCTTTTAACTAACGTCTGGTAAGTTTGATGGTGAAACAGAATTGGATTAAAGGATCTCCAGCCTTATTTTTATTTTTCTATCATTTATTATTACTCCTCTCTATCTTTATTCGTTTCCAATCTAATTTTTAAAATTATTTTTATTTATCACGTCAAACAATATTTTTTATTATTTTAATAATAAATAATTTTACACATTTTATTTTATTCAAATTTATTATTATAATTATTATAAATCATTAAAATAAATAATATATTCAATTAATTTATTAAAATAGTTATTTATATAATTTATGTAATTATTTTTGTCCCAACATTTCTTTTTGATATTTTTTCCATCAAAAAATCTCTTTGTAATTGAAAACCGTTGAAAAAATATTACAATATCAAGCCTACTCTCATAATTTTATTTTTGTAAATAATTTTAATCAACTAATGAAAATTAATCGTGATTAATGACTATTAATTTAAATAATGAAGTCATTAATTTAAATTTAATAGACTTTATTTCAAAAAATATTAAAGTTGCTCTAAATTAGCATCTATTTCTATTAATTGTGTACCTATTTAATCTAACATTAACAAAATATGAAATCATCCTTATATGTTTGTTTTGTTCTATAAAATAAAATTAAAATATTTAGAATAATAACAGCCATGGATGCCACCAGGCACCTCCCATCTCTTCTCTATTCACAACTGTTGAATTTTAAAGTAGGAGTTGGCTTCCTTCACTTCTGTTAAGTAAGTTACAAAACAAAGAGTTGTTTTGCAATGTTTTCCCAACTTTTGGTTTTTCCACAGTCCACTGTATAAGCATGATGCAGGGAAGGGATAAATCAGTCTGCTGAGGTCTAACAAAAGCGCCAAATCTGGTCGGACTGTCCAGGGAATCTGAACGGAAACAGACCATGAACCCAAATGAGAAGACATGGATGATGGAGAGAGCTATGACGAGGCCGGAGAGATGGATCTCGCATATGTAAACAATGAAGATGTTGGTGATGGAGTTGGTTCCGTAGTATTTTGTAGTTTGTATGTAATATTGAGGCCTCAATATTTATCAATACAAGCTTTAATGATGTTCCCACTGTGCTTGCTGTAAATGGTAAAATAAGAATTTGGGAGATGTTGTTTTTAGTTATTCAGGGTTCAGGCAGGCCAATGAATACAAACACTAGATGAGTTGCTTGCCGGAGAGATCATGGAAGAGGAACCCCGAATGTTAGGCAGAGACGTGACAACATGAAGGAGGAAAGGCAGATGAGCACCGGATACTCGCCTCAGACGTCACGACATGAGCGAGGAATGCCGGAAACTCGACGGAGACGTCACAAGGAAAGGTTGATACTGCAAGTGTTTGATGAGTGTGTCTTGTGCTCTGACAAGAGATTGGCTCCTCGGCAGGACATGACCGCAACCATCTCATACTGGTAGGAGAAGAAGAGGAAGAGTGTCGAGGGGCCTTCAATATACGATACGTGGTTGGGATGATTCAGTTTTTGTGTGCTGTGTTCTTGCTATTCCTGTGGGACATGTGTACTTGTTGACAACAACGACCCTCTTTTTGTTCATACTCATACGTTTTTGACCAATTTCCCATCCTCAAAATATAAATTATTAATGATTGTGTATATGCTTTCAATTATATTTTTTTATGATCATTATATTGGGCATGGAATAAAATGCACTAATTGTGAGTATCTTTGATTGCGTGTTGATTGCCTTAATTCAACAATTAATTTATTATTACTTAGATGGTTATAAAGAGAAAATCAAGAGAAAATTAATACAATAATTAATTTATAATATTAAAATGTTTTCATTTGTTTCGATTTTATTTTATTTGATTTCTCACTAATTAAATTGGAACAGATTACCTTATTTATTGCATTTGATGATTTTTCAATTATACGGTTATAGGGAGATAATTAATGGAATAATTAATTTTAAATAGTAAAATGTTTTTTAATCATTATTAAAATGTTTTCATTTGTTAAGTTTTAAATATTTTATATATTGAATTATCACGTTAATTAAAAAATATAAACAAGAAATCAATATTTTCTTATGCACCGTCAAAATGGGTTTGTCACATAAGTAATTGTCTTCAACTAAAACTGGAATTTTGAGAATTTCTGAAAATTTATTTGCCCCTACATTTACTTTTTCAAATCTGTGTTGCACTGTGTATTTTTTTTTTGAAATCTAATAACTGTATTTTTAATTTCTAAGCACATTCCCTTTTAGATAAGAGTATTTTTGGCATAATTATGTTTATAAAGAGAGTACTCAATCAACATGATTATTAATTTATAGTATTTTTAAATCTCGGCAGTGTCTGCGCCTGTTGATTTGTTATTTTGGAACTATTCAGTATTCCTTAAAATAATAACTATGGATTTTCTTTAATATATGGTAACATTTATGAACTAAATGGTGTTATAAATGCAGCAGAAAAAATGGTCAATAAATTATGGTACTGAATGTGATGGTGGTGGGAGTTAATTCCCAACATAAATGAGAGCAGTTAATTGGAATTTTAGGGAATCCCATTGGACATGAATGATTGATGAGACAGAGAATAATGACACTTTGTTATACCTAATTATAGCGAAATGACACTTTCATATATTAATTACTTTTCTCCTTTTTGGTACTCTGACCATTTTTTTGTGACAATCTACTTCTAAAATGACTAAAATACCTAAACTATCATTGGTTTAAGAAACCATAAATTGAATTGGTTCAATTTTATTTATCTCTGGTTCAATTTGGTTTATATTTAAGATGCAATTACAATTATGCCCCCAAATCTAAAATTAAATTTGAATCATTTCAAATCTGGTTTGATAAATCAAATTGGACCATTTTTATTTTGATTTCTTAAACTATGGGTATTTAGTCATTTTAGCATAGGCTGTCACAAAAAAATTGTCAGGTTACTAAAAAAGAAAAAAAAATAGTTATGATATAAAAGTGTCGTTTCACTACAGTTAGGTGTGACAAAATGTCATGATCCCATGAGACAATAACAGTTAATTTCATGTAATTTAGCCCGGATTTATTATTGTAAAGTGATTATATATTATATCCTCTACTTAAATTAATAATTAAGTTAATTCATGAGTTATGACCTAACTTTGTGTTCACCCCAAAACATAAATAATTCAAGCTTGCATATATGCATGAGAGAATAACAACAATCATTCGACATTCATTTAATTTTCAGGAAGCCTACACCCAACGTAAATAATAAGCAATAAATTAACTGTACTAATTATAGAATACCAAGAAACTGCATCATCAAGGTTATATATCACAGTGGTGTAGTTTTCTTCTATTTTATGTTGAGTTTATTGTTTATTTATATTATATGTTTGTATTTTGAATTTTTGAATGTATGAAGAGAGCATAATATGTTGTCTTAACTTTTGTTTGAATTAACTTGGTTTCTTTTTGGTTTTAAAACAACTGTTTCAACCAAACAAATTTTGACATGCAATAGTCCAATATATGAGTGTGATATTGTATAGTTCCCTCTGACTTGAATGGTATTACAACCAGACTTACGCGTGAACATGGTATTAATAATTAATTTGCATCAAAGGATGTTTTAAGTTCGGTCAAATATTTGTAATCAAATTTAAACAAGTACACATTTTTTATTGAGTGTAGAGATTTGAAAAAGGGTACTAAACATATAATGAATTAGAGTATTGACTTTTTTTTGTTGAGTGATTAGTATATCTTGTCGTACAACGATATTTGATTAAAAAATATTAAGAAAGTTATAAAAATTTAAGAAATTTTTTTTATTGTCATGATTCGTGGGTTTTTTTATTATAAAATGAATTCAAACAAAACAATTTATATTTTAATACACTTGCGCATTTGTCAAGGTCAATTTGTATTTTCAAAGTAGAGTGTGAGTATATTAAGGTCCTTTATAGCATTCTTCATGACACTATCTAAAAAAATTCTCTGAGCGTGAGTTGCAAAAACATACTAATAGACTAAACAACTTGACCTAACATAGTATACCATTAAATCCAAATACTATAATTATGTCCGTTTGCATCTAATTGTGACCGGAAATTTTGTTTTTAAAAGTCATTTTTTTATCATAACTATAATAACAATTGAATATATTTAATCATCTATAATTATGTAAGTTTGTAATAAATTTTCTCAAATAAATTAAATTTAGTAATAATTGGCTATATCTAAATTAACAACAAATGAATCTTTTGTGGATAATTAAATGATTTTACTATTCTATAAAAAAATTCCTTCCCATCCCATGAGCCTAGCATAAGCTCTGAACCCACGGCCCTCTTATTGAAGGTGTGTGCTTCAAACCGTTAGAATGTCCCCTTTAGAGACTGAGCAAATGAATCATATTTCTAAAAAAATTATCATTATAGTTTGCATCATTTCAAATTGTCAAAAGAATAAATTATCGTTAAATTATTAGCAAATAAACCAATCAGCTCTCTACCAATTTTTTTTTAAAAAATTCAAAATTGTTTAGTATATGACTTTGTGTTTCATTTTCTTATTTTGATATATATTGTTTTCAAGACCAATGTTTAATTAGAAAATAATGTTTTGTTTGATGCAAATTATATTCATGTGTGGAACGTTTGCTGAAAGTTTAATATGTAATGAGATCCAAGACAAAATGGTATTCTAACTTAATATATGTTATTGATTCATAAATAATATGTCAAGTGATCTATTATTATTTGATTTGCTCTACATACACATTCATCGTTTTGTTAATATTTTTGTGTGATTATCAAAATTACTTTATTATTAATGGTAAAGTAGAAAACTTAACATAAAGGATCTATGCAATGTTATCATATTCTTGTTTTGTATGTTTTTGAACATCATTTTCATACTCATTCACTTGAATTATATTGTATGATATTGAAATAATGATTCATATAATATTATATTTCAAACGTTGAAATTAATATTATCTTGCAACCTTTCGCAAGGTAAACGAGTTCGATCATGCTCATATTTTTTATAGTTTGGCTAAAAAGGTGATTACTTCAATCTCACACGAGCTTAATTTGTTATGTTCGAGTTCCACACACGGAGATAAAAAATAACTTTTTTAGTTTCATGTAGTTCTTATGATATAAATATTTATTAAAAACAAAAGTTACAATATATGAAAACAAATGTTTTTTCATCTATTCGACAACTTACACATTGGTTTCAAGAATTTTCTTGCAGTCACGGCTGTGATCAAGAAATTGATGGAGTTAGTAACGTGTAATTAGTCAGTAAGAAAATGTACTTGTACCAAAAATAAGACATGCATTTTGGACAAAAAAACCCGCAAAAATATTACCGGGATAGTCATTCCATATTTGTTGTAAAAGGTAAATTACCATTGGTGTATATTATTATTGATCAGAAGTCCCAACACCATATTTGCCCGTGTTTTTACTAAAAAAAAATTTCCATCAATTATAGTGTCAACATTAATGCATTATTTTCTTTTAACACTATGCACTATATATTATTCATGGCCTGCCCTTATAATTGTATTTTACAATTACGTAATAAGTAATTTTGTATATTACACCAAAATAATGATTTTTTTATGGGTAGCACGCGCATCGCGCCTGGCCCACTAGTATATAAGAAACTAATGTGTCTCTATTATAATTTTAGTTGCATCACAACCACACATCATGTCCAGACCTCAAAGCAACCCTAAAACAGAGCAACGCCTCTTCCTCTGCCCATTTCTTCTTCTCTCTCAACTGGTCCACCGAACAGAGACCTCCGGCTTCCTCGCCTCCTCTCCTCCACGAATGCGTCAGACTCGCCGCTGTCTCCGCCTCTGCCTCCACGAGCAAGCCGGCAAAGCCAAATCTGGCTCCGGCTAAGCCAAATCCGCCGGTTCTTCCTCCATCACGTCTCGGCAGTGGCTCATCTTTGACTCGACTCCTCCGACGAGTAGAGGGCAGATATGGCGCCAGAGAACTCTAATATGTAATTTTGTTTTTCCGATTTGGTCATAGTTAGTTTTTATTTTGGGTTCATTTGTTTCTTTTTTAAAAAAAGAAAGGAATAAATTGAATAAAAAAATGAGTTTTAATGTTTAGCAATTGCAACAATTCACTGTAGCAAATGGAAAAATTTGGCAAAATAATTGAGGATTTGAAGATGGAGATGGCAAAATGACAGTAGTGTTGGAGGAGAAAGTTGTCATTTTGCCAAAATATGGCAAAATGGCAAGAACGTTGGAGATGCCCTTGCCCTATGGATTAGTCTACCTAGCCTAGCTCTCACTTCTACTTCTACTCTTTTTCTTGTGTGTAATTTTATACCTCAAGAAACCTTATTATCAAATAAGCATATTTAAAGTTTTTTTTCTTCTAATTTCCTAGGTTAACTAAATCAAACTATTTATCACTGTCATACATTCTGTAATTAATTTTGGTGGAATAACAATTTTGCCCATCTATTAAATAACTGTTTTATGTTAAAGGTTAGGGCATAGTAGTCGTCTTACATAAAAAATTTAAATTGAAAATTTTGCACTTAATCGATGGTTTAACTCAATTTTCAGTCTAACTTGGATAAAATTCTCAATATCTGATCGGTTGGACCGACCTTCATCTTCCCCAAGCTCTATCGTCTTCATCGGAGTGGTGCGGGCAATCTGCACTTCCGACCACCTCCATTGTCTTGTTAGAGTAGGTTCGTTCGCCGAAGTGGGTAGGACCAAGCTCAGATCTGGCATCGCCCCAATTTTCAGATCTGGCTTCAAGCTCAGATCTTGCCTCACCTCTCCTGCGACCAATTCTTCGTCGCAATAACCTTTTATCCGACGACATGGTCGGACTTGCGAGCTCCGTTTCCGATGGAAGCTTTGGAAGAGCTCCGTTGAGGCATGGTTGGGCTTGTTTGGAGTATCGACCCTCAGTCCACATGAGCCCAAGGTGGGCGATCTGCTGCTCACGATTATCGCGACTTCCAGGAAAGGCCAAATCGATAGTGGGGAGACGAATGGAGAGGTGAGCTCGAGCAGAAGGCGGCTCACCAGAAGGGTTCGCTGGAGACCAAGCTCTTTTCAAATCAATTCCAGTTAGACCACGGTCCATTATAACCATAATGATTTAATTTCCAAACTGGTCTCAAACCGGAAGTTGATTTCAATTTTGGAATTGAACTTGTATATTGTAAAACAAGTATTCAATGGAAGGGCAAAATCTTCATATCACAAAAATATGTTATAGAGTATTGAATGGTGATAATTACTTTTGGTTTATGCGATCTATGAAATTAAAAAAAAAAGCTTTAGGTGTATTCATTTGATAATGAAGTTTCTCTGAATGTACATAGCTGAAATTATCCATAAAGTAAATACCAAATTAAATTATACAAAACTAAATTCTCCCACTATTCAAAAGAGTAATGTCCTCTCCTTGTCTGACACGTGGCAATTTTTGGTTGGACCAGCTTGGTCAATAGACGAGCTGCTTCAATTTTTTTTGCACACTAGGCTCGATTGCTGATGTGAAACTTAGTAATTATCAATTCAATAACCATCGTAATTAGCGAGGGGTACCGCGTGATGCACGGTGCTACCCGTGAAATTTTTTCAACCTATATATTATACAAAACAAGGGATGAACTCTACTACAAACCATGCTTTCTATACATATTTAAGAATGATTAATAACCATTAGATTGTTTCAATCTACCATTGATTTTATTATAATTAAAATTTATTTTATTAATTAGAAATGATGACAAGAGGGCAACGTGGTCTTTCCATCTTTTACATAAATCAATCATTTCTATAATTTAGGAGCGATAATCATCATTAAATTGGTATAAATCATGTATTCAGTTCAAAAACCTCATTTTTTCAAAAACAAAAATGGTGGATGAATTTAGATTGAGTGATCGTGCCGGTGAGGAAGGTGAGCTTGATAAATTATTGATGGTTTTAGCGATTTCATTAATTTATTTTAAAATGCTCACCAATAATTTTGATTTGTTCTCACTCATAACAGAAATCATGGTCGAGGATTGTGAAGAAGAATCAACACCAGGTATGAATCATCACCAGGCACATGACAAAAAATTAGATGAAGGTGAGCTCCATGTCGATGTACCATCCGCGCCACCATCTGCCAAAGGTCATCGCATCCGCCATCACGCACTCGTGCAAAAGACTGAATCTGCTCGTGTCATAAAAAACCCTGATTTCATGATTTGATTTGTGCTTCAATGAAAATATTACTTCCATTTTTTATGTTTATTACATGCTCACGAGTTTGGTTTGTGCTTCAATGAAAAGAAACTTCAACTTTTGTTTTGTTTGCTTTATGATTGAAAATCTCAAACATATACTCTTTAAAGTCTATGACTTGATCTGTTTTATTGATGTGAATTTTCATGGGATAGACTTAACAAGAGGTTGCATAGGTGAAACATAAAAAATATCCATGAAAATAGGAAAACTCATGGAAACTGATAAAAATCAATGAAACATGTCACTGAAACTATGAAACATGTCAATGAAACAACGAAAATGTAAATGAAACAATGAAAACTGTGATGAAACAAATAAATTTCCATGAAAAAAATAAAATAAACCATGAAAAAATGTTCGTGAAACAATAATATATGTCGATGAAACATTAAAAAATGTCTATGAAACAATGATATATGTCGATGAAACAATAATATATGTCGATGAAACATAAAAAAATGTTCATGAAATAATGATATATGTCCATGAGAAAATGATATATCGATGAAACAAAGAAAATATTCAGAATTTTATGAACTTTTATTTCTTCGGTCCCTTACAAATTCGTGATGAACTGATAATTGTAAATAAGAAAATAATTTGAAAGAAAATTAAAATATTAAGTATAGAAATCTTAAATAATGAAAGACTAATAGTAATTAAGAAAATTGTAAATTGAAATAATGACAACAATATTAACTTGGATTATGGTCAATTAGAAGATTAGCATCAAGACCAAGATTTTCGGTAATTAATGGATTGAGGTTGTGATCAATTAGGTGATTGAAATCAGGACCAAAATTTTCGGTAATTGATACGGTTTGGTGTAATCAGAAAATGAAAAGTCAATGTTGCCCTTGGTTTAATATGGAATGACTATAATAAATATATGAAACACACATAATTACGAAAATTGTCATCGGTTTTGTTGACTATTGTGGACTGTAGATATTTTGGATCGGATGGTTGTGATGCATTCTTATATATGTAAATAAGAGGGGGGTTTGTATTCGATTATATATGGAGGTACTTAATGATACGACCGGTACAAATCACACTAATCTGTAGGGAATTCAAGGCAATCAGTAATATTCTTACTTGCATATGTTAAGAGAAGCGTGACACCCAAATATTTAGAAAAAAGAAATTGTATTGTCAACATCAATAAACAACACTAACGATAATACAAATTACACTGACTTGTGAATAGGCTGAAATAAACTGTAATAAGTCCAAAAATCGGTCAAGTAATTTTGAAACCATGGAGAATCTCGCTTTATTCTAGGCACCTGAAAATCGTGATAAGTATACTAAATATCATATATGTTTTCAAATACATTTGACATGTAAAACATGAACGACGGCCATACAACATATTATGGAGGGTGGGAAACTTTATTTACCTATTATGCGAATTGTATAAACCTTTATCCATTTCATCTGGAAAAGTTGTGGCGTTGGGCATATCTTGTCACGCATGCATGCACGCACGCGCACACACACACCAATTTTTAAGTTTGGTTTTTGTTTTCTGATATCAACTAATAATATTTTAATTATTTTCCAAAAAAATATGTTCATTACAATTTTACCATAAGTAAATTTTACGCAAATATTTTATGAGGAAATTAATTAACTATTATAAAAATGGGATATGAATAATAAAAAATTATTTATAGAAGTGTTAATAAAATTATTAAATAGTATTTGAATTATTCTAAATAAAAGTATTTATATAATTTTAGTTTTGAGTGAGCAAGCTTATCTATTTCAACTTTATGTAGTATGTTTGACTGAAGTTATGTGATATTATTACAAAATTCTCCATTCGTTTGAGTGAGTTAATGTATTTCACCTTTTCAAATATATTTTTAAAAAATAATGTAATATTGACACATACTTTTTATTTCAATTGATTGAACTGATGATGTTTAAATAAAGCTACTAAATGCATGTCGTGAACTTGTCCAGGGCCGGCTCTACAAGCTAGCAAAATAAGCCTATGCTTTACGCCCACCAGCGCAAAAAGCCATAATTTTTAACTTTCTTTAGGCTTAATTAGGATACAATATATGAGTAATTTTTATGGGCCACTCAAATGATAAGTGAAAAGAGGCCTAATTGTTTGCAACATCAATATTTGTTTAACTACTTCAATGGTTCAATTTTCTAAAGGTTCTAATGAAATTTTATCAACAAGGTTTTCAAAGACTTGCATTGAAGAAAAAAAAGACCAAGAGCATGACAACTAAATTTACATACAACATAGATGATAGGGGTGGACACTTTTTACCCAAAACCGAATTCGAACTGGGATCCAAGCCGAATCTGAACCAAAAAATTGAAAACTGTGGGATCCAAACCGAATCTGAACCGAAAAATCTAGAACCATGGGTATTGGATCAGATTTAGGTCTAAAAATTGAGAATCGAACTAATTTGGTTCGGGTTCAGATCTTAGACTATAGAACCGTCGGTTAACCAATTTAGAACTGAACCCGTTCAAGAGCTTATAATTAGTATTTTTTAGCTGTGATTTAAAGTTTTTGCCTACAAACCAATTTAATTGTGTATAATTTTGCCCATAAATTGAACAATATATGAATATCACATTAATTGGGTCAATTTGGGCATAATTAGGAAACCGGACCAGTGAACCGCACCATAAATCTCATAATTAATCATGTAATCGGATCTAATTGGGAGGAACTGATAACCGAACCGAAGAATCGGACCGTATTCTACATAATGGGTCCGGGTTTGGGTCTCTAAACTAGAGAATCGATCGATCGGGTCTGGTTATGTCTGGTTTAGTCCAGTTCTAGAACCTTGCCCAGTCTTAATAGATGTGGCTTAACATAAGTCTGTTAGTAAAATAATTAAATGTATGCAAACTGTTTTACATGATATTTTTATTATGTATCTATTTAATTGTATTTTAGTTTATTTAGTTAACAAAATTTACGAAATCATTCCTTTTATATAAGAAGCCTCATTTGTTAATTCATTTTAGGCCTCCAGATGAACCGGGCCGACCTTGAACTTGTCAATTCGTTTATTTGAACCTATGCAGTCAACTTTTTAAAGTATGATTAAATGAAGTCATTAAATGCGTGTTATATACTTTTCATTGTAGTTGAGTAAATCAACACAACTCAACCTTTTGGAGTATTTGTTGAACTTGAGATTTGTATTTATTTGTGATTGTTTTACATTACAAGGGGATTTGTCCTTATATAGAAAGAGAGAACATTCTAGATAGAACAAGAGAACATTCTATACTTAGGGCTTAAGGAACATGAGCCTAGTCTAACAATTGGTCTATTCTAACACTTCCCCTCACGTGCAAGCTGTATAACACGAGTTTAGCATGTGAAGCAAGAATTAATAGAAAAGCAAGCATAAACGTGCAACTACGCCGAACAACGGCGGTGGAAAACATCTTCAATCATGCCGATTATACGGACACAAGAACAAGTGATTTTAAGATAAATCACTAAACTTTTCTTACGCAACTACGTCACATAATGACGGTGCAAAGGTGATTTTAGATAAATCACCAAACTTTTTCTAAGTAATCACGTCGATGTGAAACATCTTCAAGTAAATACGATGGTGTGGAACAATATCTTGACGCCAAACTAAGACCTATATGACGAAGAGTGATTTAGAGGAAAATCACCAAACCCTTGAAAAATTTACAGCGCCCAGTGCCGATGAACAGTCACATGAACGACAAATGATGAACAATAGACGATGAACAATGCCTTGCTCACCTACTAAAACATACACATGGCTAGGATCGAACCTAACGTTCTGATACCATGTTGAACTTGAGATTTATATTTATTTGTGATTGTTTTACATTACAAGGGGATCTCTTCTTATATAGGAAGAGAGAACATTCTATATATAATAAGAGAACATTCTAGACTTAGGCTTAAAGGATATGTGTCTATTCTAACAAGGCATATTCTAGTAGCATTTAAATGAAGTCATTAAAAGCATGAATCGATTTGTTAACTCATTTGAGTAAACCAATGCACTTTATCTTTTCAGATTGTGTTTGAATGAAATTGTATGATATAGACTTATCCATTCGGTTATGTGAACCAATACATTTCAACTTTTCAATGTGTGTTTGAATAAAATGATGTGATACTGTCATAGACTTATCAGTTCATTTGAATGAACCAATTCATTTAACCTTTTCAGAGTGTGCTTGCATATAGTAGTGTCAGATTGTTGAGTAAATTAACACATTTCAACCTTATGGAGTGTAAATGAAGTCATGTGATATTGTCATGCATTTTGAGAAGTACATATTACTCAATCAATTATAAATTTCCAATTTCATATCACAACTAGGGGTGTAAACGAGCCAAATCGAGTCTCATTTTGGCAGGGCTTGGCTCGGCTCGGCTCGTGAAAAAAGTGTTCGGCTCGGGCTCGAACGAGCTTAGTTCACTAAACTCGAGTTCGGCTCGAAATAAAATGTACAACCTTGAGCTCGAGTTCGGCTCGATTCGGTTCGCTTAAATTTGAATGCAAATATTTATTAAAAATTAAATAATAAATGAGCCAACCTGAGATTGACCCGACTTGTCTAATTCTATTATAAATATTTATTAAAAAATTTAATTTATT